>QANX01003524.1:0-52796 GCA_003254975.1 Ochetophila trinervis
TAAATTCATAACCATTAATTAATTTGTAAATTCCAAAACTTGAAGTGATCAAGAAGATAAGAGAAGATTATATTTAAAAAAATCTTTTGGTGATTATTGGGGTGTAACGAAGCTCAAACAAAAACTTCGAGTCCCCGCACCACGGGGTCCCCACTTTATGGCTCTGTTATCATTACAGGGGCAAGTTAGCTACTTGTTTTTGTTTGGTGGCGAAGCCAAACCGAAACAAGTCCATGCCATTGCCAGTGGTCACCCACGCCATTAATTGCAACTCTGTTCCATCATGCAGTTGGTTTTCAATTCCCTATCTAAAAAGTGTCATGTTCTCGTTAGAAAAAAATAAATAAATAATAATAATAATATATATAATAGGCTTTTATTAATATGATAATATTAAATTGGGATCATTAGATAAACTTACCTTGTAATTGTATTCAATATCTTTGTATTTTAGTTTTAAATAATACTAAAAATACTATTTATGTTACTATATTTATCAATTATATATGTATAATTATTCGGTTGATTTATATTTAATTACATTTATTTTTTTAAATATTTACTTATTCATAGCTGAGTTATAATAATATATTAATGAATAAAATAATAATACTTATATATATGATAATAGACTAGATAGTTCATGTAACATTACTCTTTAGTTTCTTTTTTTTTTTTCAAACTATTTAGTTTTTAATATAACTAATTCAAATTAACAAATGAAAAGATAAAATTATCTGTTTAATTAAAACGCATCATTTAGTGAAAAAAAAAACTAATAAAACCTTTTACCTCTAAAATAAATAAGTATAACTTTCATCAACGTTCACCATCAAGCCCTAGATTTAATTGCATAAATTTAGCTGCTTGGTCCCCAAAGCGATTATCAAGCGATCCACTCTCTTGGTAACTTCTGCCATTGAGTTCTTTGCATTGTCTCCTACAATCTTTGTCTAGATTGTAGATTTCATTGGTAACTTCTCCTACAATCTATGATATCCTAGATTTCATGAAACTTATTAAAGTATATAATTTAATTACAGTCTATCTCTCTCAAGTTCAAGGTTATGTTAATGATATTAAGTTGTAGTTTAATAAAGTATCAAAGCTGCAGATTCTGAGTTTGTTGTTTAATAACAAATTTATTTCTTGAATCTGTTATCGCCAAGATGCGCAAAGGCATAAGAGTTACCAACTTCTAGATGAAGTTTCAATGTAAAAGGCTTAAAGGAGAAAACAATTAAAAATTTTGTATGATGAAGAGTCCCGCTAATGGTGTCTATATGGCTGGCAGCTAGGGGTGTAAATTTGAGCTGCCCAGCCTGACCTGAGTCAAACATTACGGGCTCAAATGGGTTCAGGCTGGACTTTTTTGGGTTGGAAAGATAATTTGAACATGGTCGAGCCAGACTCAATACTATAAATTTTAAGGCCCAGCGCCCAGCTCTATGAGTATCAAGCCGAGCTTCGAGCTTGAGTATCGGACTCAGGCTTTGAGTTTAAAGTTAAAGCCCATAGTTTAATTTAAAAATATTTTTTTCTTTAAACATATTAAATAAAAAAATTATATTATCATATTTTTATGCACTCAAAATACAACATAAGTTTAAATACTAATATAAAATTATAAGTTTCATCTTTCAAATATAGTAAATTTGAGTTTGTTATATATATACATAATGTAGATAATTAAGTTTTGTTTTTTATCATTTTTTTCTTTAATTTGAAGCGGTTTATGATTTGGACCAATGATTATTTAGACATGTAAAAAAATTAAAATAAATTATATTGGGCTAAGATTCGAGCTAGCCTCAATGGGCAAGCTTTGGGCTGGGCTTCAGTCATGCTCAATAGATATAGACCTGGCAAATTTCAACACGATCCGTTAATTCGATATGAACACAAACATTTTTTTACGGGTTCAGGTTTGTCTGAAACGGGTTGGGTTGATGACAGGTCAACCCATTATCAACCCGTTATCTTAACGGGTCTTAACATGTTAACCCGCGAAAACCCGTTAGACCCATTAAGGATCCATTAGTCATTAATAGCAATTTAATAATTTATTAATAAATAAAAACTTAATTTACTAATAAAGCTAGATATAGTACAAGCTTTATTACGTAGAAGAGATTGACATTTTGGAAAATGAACTAATTTACATTTATATATATATATATATTACTAATGAAGCACATATAGACAATATATATACAAATATTTATGTTTATATGTGCTTTATTATTTTTTAGTATAGACTATGAATTATAAATCAAATATATTTTTATTTTTTAAAAATAAATTAACGGGTTGGATAACGGGTACATGATAATTTTATGAACGGGTTTAGGTTTACATATTTCAACACGAAAGCTTAACAGGTCAGGTTTAGATAGAAAAATTTTGACACGAACACGAATACCACACGACACGACCTGTTGCTAGGTCTAAATGGATAGCCCAATGGGTCGGGCTAGGGCCAGATCTATACTAAAAATCTAAAGTTTGTACTGAGCCCAAAATGAAATTGAACGATTTCAGACTCGGACCACATCAGGCTCGGGCTGAAATTTTTTAGATGGGTTTGATTGGTTTTGGGCTTTCGGGATTTGCTTACATGGCTACTGGAAGCCAATAAATCTGTGGATTAGAAATACCTTGTCTACAAGTTAAAAAGCTAGCATACTCAAAGTTTTTTTGGCAATGGTTTTCGTTATTTTATTTAAGTTAAAAAAAATGGTTTTCTTTTATTAGGAGCCTTGTAGTCTTTTCACTTGTTACTTTTGGATTAAATTACCTATTTTATCTCGAGAAAGAAAAACTTTGAAAAGAAAATAAAACTAGAAGGGATTAGTGGTAATTCAACATGGTATTAGAATCTAAGATTTTGATGTCCTAGGTTCCAAACTCAATAACTCCACCCAAAAAAAATTAAAAACACATGTAAGGACGAAACTAAGCCCAAAGAGGTCAGGCCTACATGATAAGGGGGTGTTAGAGAGAATGCTTAAAAGAAATGAACGTAGGACACCTTCCATCAGTTTAAGCTTTTGAGATTAGTGGTAATTCAACATCTGATAAGATAAAAAAACCAAGCTGTTAAGAAGCCTCATCATCACTAATGGATAAATCACAAAAAGAAGAAAAACGACCTGATAAATCAAGTGTTAGTGATAAAGGAGGAGCCTATCAAAACTTGGTTTGTTGTAAAGCCTTCTCTAATGGAATACNGGTCAGGCCTACATGGTAAGGGGGTGTTAGAGAAAATGCTTAAAAGAAATTAACGTAGGACACCTTCCATCAGCTTAAGCTTTTGAGATTAGTGGTAATTCAACATCTGATAAGATAAAAAAACCAAGCTGTTAAGAAGCCTCATCATCACTAATGGATAAATCACAAAAAGAAGAAAAACGACCTGATAAATCAAGTGTTAGTGATAAAGGCGGAGCCTATCAAAACTTGGTTTGTTGTAAAGCCTTCTCTAATGGAATACACATCCCACAAATATTATGTAAATGAAAAAATACATGCTGATCTAATATTTCATGTAAAGCTATATATACACTGATGTACATGTGTGAAAACATAATCGAACATTAACAAGAAAAGTTTTTTTGTTTAACAATTTTAAATACTCTTTTTTTTTCTGTGTGCTTCATCATGGTATCAGAGAAGGTTTTCAATCCAAAAGCTTAACTTTAATCAAGCTTCTTAAATTGAACCAAAATTGACAATCCAGCCATTCCATCAATGCTTCAGTCAGATTTCTTTGAAGCTTGACTCCTCAAATTATCTGCTATGGTGCTCACAATTACGTCCATTGATTCGAAGTTTAGGAATTCTTCATCATATAATTGTTGATGAACATCCACTCTAAATGATTGCAACTGCCAATACCAGCAGTGAAAGCACAAGTACAATTTCAAATCCAAACTACCCTATATGGATCAACAATGATGCATTGTTTATAACCTAGTTGCTTGGGACAACGACAGTTGATGTCCTTAGTTAAACCTTTGGCTTGCAAACAACTTTTCAAGTATGGCATGTCATTGAAAAGCATTTATTGCCAGCCACAAAAGAAAAAGAACTCTTTCTCAGTGATTGTTTAATGAGATTGAAGAAAGGGTCTACCATTATAGATGAGTATATCAAAACTTTTGATTCTATTTGTAATAATTTATGTGCTATTGGTGAACAAGTAAATGATTTAGATAACTGCTTCCATTTATCTCATGGATTAGGCCATAAGTATCAAGATTTCCGATTGGCCATTTTATCCAAGGCACTATATCCAACTTTTACTCAATTTATTCTTGCTATAAAGAGCCATGAATAAGTGCTTCAAAAATTTTAAAAGAAGAAAAACATGTTAATCATGATCAAGCCTTTATTGGAAAAAGAGCTTGTGGAAGAGGATGCAATGGTGGATGCTTCAACTCTCAGGTCGTGGTTTTGCTCAAATTATTTCATTTCAATCACGAGCCCATACTGATATGTCAAACACTTGGAGTGGAACCTCAAACTCATGTCCTTCATTTGCCAATGTAAATGTTATTCTAGAATAGCCAACTTTTTTTGCTATTGAATTGCAAAATTCGCTAGGATTGCTTTCCTAAATTAATGCTATTGAATATTTTTCCAAGTTGGATTATTGCTAACTTATTGAGTTTTCATTTCTTGGTTCTTCTTTACCCAACTTGTCTTTTGGATTCTTAATTTTCCTTAGTTAATTTCTTAAAGGTGTATTTTTGTTTCTTTCGTCTTCCTTGTAAGGTTTTGTTCATGCTATTTTTTCCCTCTGCTTGTCTTTTGCCTGAATTATATTTGATCTAGAAGTTATACATTTTTTCTCTTAGATTTGATAAAAAACTTTCCTTGCTCTAATTAGTGCATTAGTTTATTTGAGTAATTTGTTTCTTGAATTTTTGTTCTTGGAAGGAAAGGATGAAAAACATAAATTTTGAGCAATGGAACAACAATTTTTCCGTATGTTTAACTTAATGGAACAGATTAATGAACGAATGGAACGAACCGAATCCGAAATCAAGAAGATCAAGGAGATACCACAAACTTCTTCTTCTTCGAGAAGGAATTGCAGACGAACTAGAGAGACTGAAGCTGAGTTTAAAGATAAAGAAAGTGACCATTTTTCAAGAGATAGTGAAGGGAATTGGAGGAGAGAAGAAAGAGAGGATGGAAATATCAACAACATCAAGATTTTATGCCATATTTTCAAGGTAACAATGATCCCGAAACTTATCTTAATTGGGAAAAGAAGATTAATATGATATTTGACTGTCATAAGTAATCTAAAACTAAGAAAGTTAAGCTTGCTATGATTGAATTTTGTGATTATGTCATTGTTTGGTGGTATCAATTGGTGATTAGTATGAGAAGAAATAGAGAAAGACCTATTGAATCTTGGGATGAGTTAAAGACAGTACTGAGAAAAAGATTTGTACGTAGTCACTATTATAGAGAGCTATATCAGAAAATTTAAGGTCTTACATGAAGTAGTAGGAGCGTAGAAGACTTTTATAAAGAGATAAAGATTACTATGATTAGAGCAAACATAGAAGAGGACCGTGAGGCCACCATGGCTAGATTTCTACAAGGGCTGAATAGAGAAATAGCTAATGCAATGGAATTGCACCATTACATTGAGCTTGAGGACATGGTTTATATGGCTATAAAAATAGAAAAGCAACTAAAAAAGAAAAGTGGCAATAAACTTGGAGGAGGAAATAGTCAAGTTGCTAATAATTGGAATAAAAATTGGAGGAAATAAGATAAACCACCAGTTAAATCAACTCATTTTGATCAAAAACCTAGGAAAGCTATGATCAAAGATAAAAATAAGAAATCACCACCATCTAGGAATCGAGACATCAAATGTTTTAGATGCCAATGTTTGGACATAATGCTTCTCATTTTCCTAACAAAATGACTATGATTTTAAGGGATAATGGAGATGTGGTGACAGAAAGTGAGCCCGAAAGTGAGGAGGAGACCAACAATAGTAATAGTGATGGAGAGTATGCTGTGGTCGGGGACTCACTCGTAGTTAGAAGAGCAAGGATCAAAGAGTGAATATATTTCACACTAGGTGTCAAGTGAAAGATCAGGTTTGTAATATGATCATCGATGGAGGAAGTTGTACAAATGTAGCTAGCATGGAATTAGTTGAGAAATTGGAGTTTCACACTATGAAGCATCCAAAACCATATAAGCTACAATTGTTGAATGAATGTGGAGAAGTAAAGGTAACTAAACAAGTGAAGGTTCATTTTACTATTGAGAGATATCAAGATGAAGTAATGTGTGATGTTGTACCCATGTATGCAGGTCATATACTTCTTGGAAGACCTTGGCAATTTCATCAGAAGGTGACACATGATGGATTCAAAAACCAATACACATTCTTCTAGGATAAAAGAAAAATAACTCTCATGCCTATGACTCCAAAACAAATATATGATGTAATGAGAGACAAAAGAGAGAGTGAGTTGAACAAAAAGAAAGATAAAGATAAAAAGAGAAAACAAATGAGTTTCTATGCAAAAATGAGTGACATTAGAAGTGCTTTCCTAGCCAAATAGTCCATGTATGTCCTACTTTACAAAGATGAAACTCGATGCTACCAATTATTTGCCTAGTGCAACCATTTCTCTTTTGCAAGAAATTCAAGATGTATTCCAAAAGGAAATGCCAAGTGGTTTGCCGCCCATAAGAAGAACTGAGCATCAAATTGATTTAGTGTCTGGTGCTTCCATCCCAAACCGACCTGCCTATAGGAGTAATCCTGATGAGACAAAGGAACTTCAAAAGAAAATGGAGGAACTTTTGAAAAAAAAGATATGTGAAAGGGTGCTTGAGCCCGTGTGCTGTGCTGGTCCTAATGGTATTGTCATCCTAAGAACATTGATTTTATTGATAGTTCTGCAATCCTAAGAATGATGGATTTTGGAGAATGTGTATGGATTGCAGAACTATCAATAAAATCAATGTAAAGTATTGTCATCCTATTCCTAGGATAGATGATATGTTGTATGAATTGCATGGATATAGTATTTTCTCTAAGATTGATTAAAAAAGTGGATATCATCAAATAAGAATGAAAGAATTAGATAAGTGGAAAACTGATTTCAAAATAAAGCATGGTTTATATAAATTGTTGGTTATACCTTTTGGATTAACCAATGCACCAAGTACTTTCATGAGATTAATGAACCAAATTTTATGTGCTTTTATTGGAAGTATGTTGTGGTCTACTTTGATGATATTCTTATATATAGTAAAGAATTGAAAGAGCATGTTGTTCATTTGAAGAATGATTTGGACATACTTAGAAAAGAAAAATTGTATGCTAATCTCAAAAATTGTTCTTTTTGCATGCAAAAAATTACATTCATTGCATACATTGTTGGTGCTAATGGAATTAAAGTAGATGAAGCTAAAATTCAAATTGTTAAGGATTGGCCTACACCGAAAAATGCTAGTGAAGTTAGGAGTTTTCATGGCTTAGCTAGCTTCTATCGTCAGTTTGTTAAGGATTTTAGCACATTAGCTACACCTTTGAATGAATTAGTGAAAAAAAGAGCAAGAGAACGCATTCAAACTTTTGAAAGAAAAATTTAACTACTGCACTTGTGCTTGCATTACCTAATTTTTCTAAAACTTTCAAAATTGAATGTGATACTTCTAGTCTTGGCATAGGCGCCATATTAATGCAGGAAAATTGACCCATAGCTTTCTTTAGGGAAAAGCTAAGTGGAGCTAGACTTATGTATTCAGTATATGATAAGGACGCGTACGCCTTCGTGAGAGCTCTTGAGACATGGAAACACTATTTATGGCCAAAAGAATTTGTGATTATACGGATCATGAATCTTTGAAGCACATCAAATAACAAGGGAAGTTGCCCAAGCATCATGCCAGATGGATTGAATTCATTGGGACCTTTCCTTATGTCATTAGGTATAAACAAGCTAAGGACAATATAGTGGCTAATGCATTGTCAAGAATGTATGCACTTATTTCAACTCTAAATGCAAAATTACTAGGATTTGAATGTAGGATTTATATATTAATGATCTTGATTTTGCAAATATATATAGTGCATGTGAGAAAATGGCTTTTAATAAGTTCTTTAGGCATGATGGATATTTGTTCAGAGAAAACAGAATGTGTGTGCCCAGGAGTTCTTTGAGAAAGTTGTTTGTAAAGAAAGCCCATGGTGGAAGGTTGATAAGGCATTTTGGGGTAACTAAGACCTTAGACATTTTAGTTGAACAATTTTATTGGCTGAACATGTGGAAATCTGTTGAAAAATTATGTCAAAACTGTGTTACATGTAAACAAGCTGAGTCTAGAGTGTTACCTCAAGGATTGTACATGCTTTTACCTATTCATAGTGAACATTGGGTTGATATTTCAATGGACATTGTTTTTAGGTTTACCTAGGTCTAAGAGAGGTAAAGATTATGTATTTGTAGATGTTAATAGGTTTTTTAAAATGACACATTTCACACCTTGTAGCAAAATCGATGATACAACCCATATTGCGGATTTGTTTTTTAAGAACATTGTCAGATTGCATGGAATTCCTAAAACAATTGTTTTGGATAGGGATGCTACGTTTCTAAGTCACTTTTGAAAAATTTTGTGGAATAAACTAGGAACCAAAGTGTTGTTTTCTACAACTTGTCATCCTCAAACAGATGGACAAATAAGGTTAACAATAGAACCTTAGGAACTTTGTTACGTGCTATCATTCAGAAGAACTTGAAGAATAAAGAGGATTGCATGCCACATATTGAATTTGCATATAATCGTACTTTGCATCATTCTACTAATTGTTCTCATTTTGAAGTCGTTTATGGATTTAATCCAGTAACACCTTTAGACTTGCTGCCTTTGCTTTTTGATAAAAGTGTTAGCTTAGATAGAAAGAAAAAGGTTGAATTTGTCCAGGAGTTACATGCAAAAGTGAAGAAGCATATTGAAAAGAAGACAAAGCTATATGAAAATAAGGCCAATAAAGAATGCAGAAAGGTGACCTTTGAACCTGGAGATTGGGTTTGGGTGCACATCTGAAAAGAGCAGTTTCCAAAACAAAGGAAATCCAAACTTCATCCACTTGGCAATGGACCCTTTCAAGTCTTGGCGCGAATCAATGACAATGCCTACGAGATTAATTTACCATGTGAGTATAATGTTAGTGCTACATTAAACGTTAGTGATCTTTCCTTTTTTGATGTAGGTGACGACTCGAGGGAAAATCTTTTTAATGAATGGGGGAATAATACGATAGCAAAGGATCAAACCCAACTCTAGGAAGGACCAATTACAAGGAGCAAGGCTAAAACATTTAAAGGGGCTTTGTATGGTTTTATCAGAAGAGCTTCCACACATGAAGAAATTTCAAGAACCAATAATAGGATCAATCATGAAAAGCTTAAAGAGAAAATCTACACCATTTGGAATTGGTAAGAGTTCCAAGGGTTTTAATTTATCTTTAATGAAGCACATGTCATGTCACATGCTTCATTAAGGGTAAATTAGACTAATTACAAAATTTTCTAGAGAAAATGAAAGTTATGGGGTGCAAGGATAGTTAAAAATGTAGAACCCCTTTATTAGGCTTAAAAAGGCTTCTTACAAAAGTTCCACATTGAAAATAAATAGAGAATAGGGTCCTCAAAGTTCAATATATATAGCCCACTTTTCATTTAATGAGATACACAATTTTATGAAAAGTGATTAGTCTTAAACTTTGATAACAATAATATTTCTCTTGATTTCTATCAATTCTTTGAGCATTCAAGTCGTTTACTTGTGTGTTCAAATATAGTTTTGGTTCTTGCTTCTTCTATAAGCAAATGGTCAAACTTTTTTATAGTTGTGGTTCATATCTTGCTAGATAGTGGGTCAAACTACCTATTCTTTAATTTCTTTCTTCTTGTTCTCTATATTCAATCTATATATTTTTGTTCTTGTTTTCTTTATTAGTTTATGGGACTTGTAGTTTGAAGGTTCTCAAAGGGTTTCTTTTGAAGCCTCGCATCAATAAAAGCATTAAGCACAATGATGGATTATAAACTTTATTGAATGTTAAAGGTCTAAATGCACTTTAGTACATTTTAAAATTGATTTTGTTTGCATAGGAGTCTCTACAACTAATTTGTGTTACTGATACTTTTTAATTTAAAAAAAGTTGCACATTTGACCAATTTCGTTAAAATCAATAGATTTCGTCAACTTAAATATCGTGGACATAACAAGTGACCCTCAAAATTGATTTCTTCATTCTTAATTGTACCAAAAATTTTAAAATAAATAAATAAAAAGCAGGAAAGCAAAGCGATAAATAAATTTTGAATTTTCTTTCTTGTTTTTTAATTCTTTTTAATTTTTGGTATAATAAAGTACCAATAAATCAATTTTGAGAGTCACTTGCTATATACATAACTTGTAAATTGACATAACCTACTAATTTTAACTAGATTGGGCAAATGTGTAATTTTTTTTCAAATTACAGGGTACCAATTACACAAATTAAATGCAAAGACATCTATGTGAACAAATTCAATTTTAGAGGATACTAAAGTATGTTAAGAGCTATGTTAAAAGTAAAATCGCATAATATTAAACCTTCATAATTAGGGTTACTTCATAGCCTTAGTTATGAAGATTAGTTCGTATAGAGAGATCAAAACCTATTAAGACTTTCTAGCCAAATTTCGGCCACCATCGGCAGACCCACACCAAATTGAGGGTACCATATTAATCCTTGCTTTTTCAATTTCATTATGGCATACATATTATAAGTTATAGTCAAGTTTAGAAAAGTCCCAATTTTAAATTAGGTTTTGAGTTTTGAGTCGAAATTAGACTGTAATTGGGTGGTTTCGATGGCTAATCTTGATTCAATAAGTTTCTAGAGATCCGTAGGAGTTTATCAAAGGTCCAATTTCATGAAATTATAGAGAATTGAAAAGGCCCAATCTTGACCACCTGGGTCAATGGGGCAATTATCAAAATTTGAAATTTGTTTTAGTAATATTAAGTGTTGTGGGACTAATATTAGAACTCTAAGCACATACCTATAACTTTTGTGTAATTTTTAGGAAACTAAATTATATTTTGTAATATTTTAGACACCCGGACTGAAATAGGAGATGACCCTGAGAGCATGAGTGAGCAATAACTTTGTAAGCGCATGAATTTTCTTGAATATAAATTTTGGGGCATATGATTATTTAAATTGTATGATTTGGTTTTTGTATTGATTTTTATTTTATGTGATAATTTATATTTATTAAATTTGTGATTATATGTTCATATATATATATATGTATGAATATTAATTTGAGCCTATATATCTATATTATGATATTAATTTAAGTTAATGTTGTTTTAAGAGGAAATGTATTTGTGTTTCACTGGGTGCTTATTCAAAGAAAGTGGTATTTGAAAAGGTGAAATTTTTTAAATACATAATTTTTATACAATTAAAAAAATTATGGGAAGTTTTTGGATCATTAAAATTTTAGAATTTTGTAAATTTTCATTCAGATGTATATGCTTTAAAGATTTGTACATGGATTTGAGGAAAAACTGGTCTCTTAAATTATCGCGGTACAAGGATTTTGGAGTTTTACTGTATATAATATAGTACTAGTGATGATATTATATAGTACATCGTTAACGTCTGGGTCATCATTTGCTGCAATCAAATTATGCGAGAGTAATTATGTGATCTTACAACCACGACAATTTTAGGATGCTGAGGGTCGTGATAGATAGTTTCTCCTTCTCCTACCTTGTGATGTCTTAGGATGCTAAAGATCATTAAACATCATTAGTATATCATATGATATACGGATTTTTATACGACGACGATGGTTTCATAGTTGTTTGATTTGCTGCTTTATTTAAATTGTGGTTAAATGGTTATTTTATTATGTAATGAATATTACTTGGTTTACATATTTAGTTTGTTTTAAATAATGGTTTATTTCATTATGGTATTATAAAGATGTATGCTTCATTTCTATAAATGGATTTTTTCTTAGATAAATGGTTTTGAGGATATTAAATGGGTTTAGAAACGATTGTTTTATAAATGAGGAACATTTCAAAAGAGAGCCAATGAAATCTTGAGAAAAAGGATTCTAAATTTTTGTGTATGTTTATTTTTTTTAAGAATTTTTTAGAGCACTCATAAAGATTTCATGTGTCACTTTTTTTTTTTTAAATATTTTTCTTTAGGTCTTAGCTGATAGTTGGCAGAGCTACCATCGACATCGTCTACCATACTCTTTTTATTTTTATTTTTATTAAATCGTCTACCATACTCTATTCTTCCGCATACATGTAATTTTATTTTATGTTATTTTACAATCTTTGTTTATCTCCTTACTTCCCCTTTGTGTAACTCTATTTTTAGTATGCTTTGAATACTTGAATTGTAATATTTTTTTTTATGATTATATATATATATAAAATTGTAATATATTTATCCATATATATATGTATATATTTGCTATTTATATTTGAGGTGGCAAATTTTCCTGAGGAAGGTTCTGCTGGATAGTATGCTTGGTATCATAGCGCTATGTTCATTGTTCCTATGGGTTTGTACATTATTGTGCACCCTATCTTTTGGTTTTAATTTCCCTTTTGCTCACCTTTTTGTTGATGTTACTACCATTCATTTCTTGGAAAATAAGTATTAGACTATTTTTCTTTCTTATTCTTTCATATAGATTCCTTTTTACGATATCGCCCAAATGTGGTAGACCAAGAGCCTCACCATCAATAGCTTCTCGCTCTAGAGAGCCAAGCTATGGGGATGAATTTATTGAGAGGCTAGCTCAGGCTCTGGGTGGAGGTGGTTTCTAGGCCTTCAGTGGATTAGGCCAGGAAGTTAGGTGTTATGAGTTTTAGTGGCTTTATAGATCTTGCAAAAACCTTGCCATGGCTAGCATATCTTGAAAAGGTCTTAAAGAAGGGCTTGGAGCACCTGGATAAAGACAATGTTAGAACAGTGAGCTTCATGCTCGAAGGAAATACCCCTAGATGATGTTGATTAAGAGGACCAGGAGACGACACATATGGGCACTGTTCAAGGATGCATTAAACACCGAGTTTTGTCCTCCAACTTACAATGAAATGAAAAGGCCAAATTTGAGAGACTAACTCAGGACAACATGATAGTATTGAAGTATGAACATATGTTTGGGGAACTGTTAGAGTTTTGCTCGTATTAGATTCTAGACAGTGCATTTAGGAGACAAAGGTTCCTAGATGGACTGAATATGAGCGCAACTTTGAATATCTTAGGAGTAGAACATGCCTCATATCAATCCACAAGGTATATATGCAGCATTAGATGTCGAGAAGCAAACATTCTTGCATTGATCGAGCTGTCAAACTTTTGAGGGCACATCATCAAGCACACCTAGCCACAGATCATCCAAGAGAGGAGGTTTTCGCTAGATCATTTAGTAGTCAAGTTTTCAGAGTAGAAAGACAGTCTCCGAGGCAATCTATTTCAAAGGAATTGTCAATCTGAAAGCTCAAGTCAACAGTTAGTGAGCAGTGGCAACAACTAATTTTAGAGGCCACAATTTGAGGATTTTTCTCAAGTGAAACCCTACAGGGGTCTCCAGCATGAACTTCCTGTTGGGAGCAACCGGCAATGAAATTGGCCGGTCAAAAATTTTGAAAAATAAAAATAAAAATTTGTGCACTTACGAATTTAGCCCCCATTTTTATGTCTTCTCAATTATACCCTCACAATATTTTGCCCTAAAATAAGAAATCAAAAATTCAAAAATTGTATTTCACAATATTCGGCCTCTTCCGCTTCTTCTACCCCGACTTCTCTCCATTGAATTCTCCCCCGACGCGCCATCCCTCGCCTCCGTTCTTCTACACTGACCAAGGCGGCTTCCTCCCTCTGCCCCGTTTTCTTCCTCACACCAACTTTTCTGTAAATCCGTGGGCCATTGTTCGGTGCTGTTGTTCTCCCCCGACCATGACTGGTCTGTTTTCGTCGGCCCTCCTCCGTTGTTCTTGAAACGATAAGCAATATTTCCCAGCCATTTTTCAAAGCGATTTCACAAAAATAACAAGCATTTGGAATGCAGTTATTGCATCAAAATTTATCCAGTTCATCATATATATATATATATATATGTTAGCTTGAGACCTCCATTTGTAAAAATCTAAATGCATGAGGCCTATATATGAAGGATTTTAAATTTCATATGTGGAAACCTAAAACTTAGGCTGAAATAGCCCATCATTGCATGAACCCCTTTTTTGTAATAGAAATATTTCGTCAGACTCTTTCTATTTCATTTACTTGCAACATTGAGTTTTTCTATTTTTTCTCTCCTGCTTTGAGAATATTTATTGAATTAATTGTTTCCATGGTGATTGTGATATGATGATGATGAAGACAATGACTTTGTTCAAAGGAGTTTCACAAAAATAACAAGTATTTACATTTTTTTCTTGCATCAACGTATTTGGCAAAAATGAGGGAATTAACATCTTTATTTATTCTACCATGATTAAATGCTAAATATTATGTTTAGAAACTTATATTATGTATAGAAATTTTCCAAGTCACAAATTTGGTCTAAAAATGTTAAATTTTGATTTATCATTAAACAAAGTAGAGAAAAACAGGTTTGGGAAGGAGAATATAATTGGATATTCATTTATATGCTAGGGGAATAACTTAATTGTTGTGTTTGTATTGTACTGAAAGATGATATTATTTACAATTGCTTTGCCAGTATTATCTGAAATTATTACATGGTTTATGCAAATCCTGTTGTTTTATTAAGTATGTGTACTGATTTTATATATATTTTGTTTATGTCATGATCTGTTTGTGCACTGAATCTGCCAAGCGTAAGTAAATATTTAACTTTTACTATTGATATTTTGTCTAGTTTTTGAAGGTTGCATTTTCAAGGTTATTACAGTTTTGTTGTTAGGGTTTCTTTAAACAACAGTGTATGGAATATTGTTAGGCTCAAAGTTAATTTGTAGTAGAATATGGTTTAAAGGAATCATATTCTACAAAATTCGAAAACATCCTTTCAATATATTAGTAGGGTTTAGTGATGTATTAATTTAGCTCATTTTTTTGTTTATTGGTATGCGAGTATATTTGCTTTAGGCATCTGGCGAGAATTTGGGTTTGCGTTTTAAGATTGAAAAGGCCTACATGAAACCATATTCTGTTCGCTAAGCATCATGGTATGTTTTCCCTGGCTATCTCTGTTAATAAATATACTTTGTATTTACGTTTTTTGCTTACTTGAATAATTGGCTGTGTGTAAATTTAGTAACATTGTATATTGTTGCACAATGCAGTCTTCAAAAAACAAACACGTATTGGAAGGCCCATCCGAGCCACGTCCATCCGAGCCTGGACCGTTCGAGCCACACCCATACGAGACACGCCCATCCAATAGTAAAGTGAATCAAAAACGAAAAATCAACGGCTGGTTTAATTATTTGTAAGTTTAATGGATTTGATGTAAAAGTACGGTGAAATTACTAAAGCATTTCTTAAAATGGCAAAGCAAAGCTCTTTATCCTCGTTTTTTGCAGAACGAGCAAACGTGAAAAGATGAAGCACAATGGACAGTGGCCAACCAAACAGGTAAGTCTGATTTCATTTTCGTATTTGTATTACTTTTATTAAAAAAATGCATATTTGACGCTGATTTTGGAAAATATTCTTAGGCTATTAAGGAGTTAGGTAGAAAATGGAAAGACCTCGACAGTAAGAAGACGCTTTATTGCGGTGAAATCGAGGACATCCGGACATTTTACACGTGATGCGTCCTTGAACGCGTGTGGTCTATGGCTCATGCTTTCACAGAGGATGAGAAGAAGGTTGTTGAAGACTTAGGTTTCGGATGCCTAATTAGGCATAGATTAGCCCCCGTGGATAGATCATCGGTGCTGTGGTTGGTGGACTATTTCAATCCTTTCAGCCACACCTTAAATGTACATGGGATAGTCTACAATGTCGGTCCAGAAAATGTTGAGAGGCTGATGGGGCTGTCGGACGATGGAAGTGCAATCGATGCTTCCCATGACACAGCTGCGTTGGACAAGCTAAGGGTCAAATACACTTTGGGCAAAGGACCTATCCCCATCGCCGCACTGCACCACATATTGGCCAAGAAAGAGGAGACTAGGGATGACTTCATAGTTATCTTCACTATGTTCTTGATGGGGACGATATTGAGTCCCACGTCTTCCGTGTACATACCCAGCAAGGACTTCAGCCGAGTCCAGAGTGCGAATTTGATAAAAGAGAAAAAATGGGCAACATGGACTTCAAACCGTCTATGTGAGGGCATCTAGAAGTATAGGAATTCCAAGTCACAGTACATCTGTGGATGCTTGCTGGTGCTTCAGGTAAATCCGAATACATCAATCTTTATTTTTTTTAAGTCCTTTAACTTTGTGCCAACATTTTTTCTTGTTTTGGTAGCTGTTTTATATGGATGTTGCATGGGTGGGAAAACATATAGATTCCCAAAACATACCAGCAGTTTATGCTTGGGGCAATAAGGAGACAAAGAAATTCGAGAAGTTGTTTAATACTTTGTGATCTCAATCTGCAAATCTGGTCAGCTCCTTACCAATTCATATTTAGTTTACATAAAGTTACTTCTTTAGTTCTTGTCCATGTTATCGAACTGTAACCGTAATTATCGATTTTGTTGACAGCCTGATGAGGCAGAACAGGCCGGAGACAAGCCCTCCCGGGTCCCGACTATTGACGTAACCGTTAAGATTCCTATCGATAGTCAGTCTACGATTGATGCTTTTTATAAACTCAGTATTCTCACCAAGAATGTGGAAATATTGATGAAGGAGCTGTCTAGTTTCAAAAAGGAGGTCAAGGATGAGCTCGCAACTCTTAAAGCAGGGGTCACGACCGACATAGCTCACTTTCAGAATCAAGCATGAAGCTATTGCAGTACGCATTCGATCAAACTCTCGATGACATGTATTGTTTCATTTGTTATGATGCATCGAGTAATGCTGTTTTGAAACTTCACTGTTTGTATTGTTTGTACATCACTGGTTTTCCACTTTTCTTTACTGACTTAATATTCGCATTGCATTTGTGTTGCAGCAACATAATTGTTCAGATGCAGCATCTTTATTTTACCTGATCCGATATCCTATGTCTAGCGCCTAGTGAATGTTTTAAAACCACTGTAAGCTACCATCTTTACATACTTAGTAAATATGATTCTTTCATAAACGCGATACGTTTGCCAAAATTACTATATTTTATTATTGTTGTATTTAAACACGGCTGTTTAGGTAATTGACTTAGCCATGGAAGCATGCACATATCGTGAAAGGTTGAAATACCCTCCACTAGAGTCGAAGCAATGGTTTCTGACGCCGGCTTTTCAAGTAAGGAACTGTATTTTAGTCTGAAATGTCAGGGTGCATGGAACTTTTTACACGTTCCATGTCAGTCTCCCTTTGTCGTATTTGTTGCCTCGCATTAAATGTAATGTTATAGTGCTACTTCTACTTGTACAGCAAAAGGTACTTCATCGTGCAAACACTACCGATGACATTATAGTGTTCACAAACACATGGAAAATCATCGCCAAATTCTGTGGGAAGCTTGACTATTGTGAAAAGGTTAGCTGCAATTGATGAATTTAATAACGTGTTCCATTGCTGGCAAAAGTTCAAACAAAATTTTGCTTTGAGATTCTATCCATCCATAAGTATACGAACCTTGTTCTCATATATATACATTTGATTTGTAATATGTTACAAACTAACAATTTTTTTTTGACTAATGTTATTCTATAGATTTACATTCCCATGAACGACAACAATGGGCACTGGTATCTTTTAGTAGTGTACATCAGAGATATGGTCTGTGAGATTTGGGATTCTTTACCAAATCCAACGGAAAGACGCAAGTGGGAGAGTGCATCGCGTTCGATGAAAGTTCGCATTTGAATTTGGAACTTGTCTCCAACACCATCAAAATATAGCTCATTCATTGTTTTGTCTCAAAAATTCAATATGTTGATTTCAGCACCATGGTTTTATGAGATAATAGGAGCATCCTTTTGCATGCCACAATATAACTACCAACATTTTTCTAATTTAGTTTATTTGTGTTCAACGAATTTTTTTTGTATGGTCTGCGTGGAACTGTGTTGAAATTGCTTTGTATGGGTTTGTGATTTAAACATTTTGACGGCCATGTTTTTATCTTTTACGAAACTAAAATCTTGGTGTAACGTAGTTAAAGGGGTTAGATCTCGTATTGGTCGAAGAGATAGCAAGAGTGTACACAAAACGGTATTCGATTGACTCAGAGTGTACACAAAACGGTATTCGATTGACTCATTCTCCTTCCGTAAACCCATAAAATGCACCACTCAAGATAACGGGTTTGATTGTGGGCTATTAGTCGTCAAGTTTATGGAGTCATTCTATTTTTCCTTAGCAAGGGTATTATTTTCTGCCACTTTAGTTTAAATTGTTTCCTTATATTTTATATCCATTTTTTCTATTCTATTGTCTCAATATGAGGGACCCGATTGTAGTTTCATCGATCTAATTTCTTGGATTTTCCTGTAGTTTGACTCACAGCTCGAGCGGTGTTTCACAGCTATGGATCTCATGTTCGAACCCCACAATCTGAGGTTGGGTCAATTGATGCAAACCGTCAATGCTCATTACAGAGGGGCAAGGAACCGCATTGATTCACCCCATCCTAGGACTAAGTTGCCATCAGTGCGAGGGAGAAAGAAATGTAGAAGGAAACATGTATGAATCCATACATTATGTGCTTAGGGTTCTTCAAACATTTTTGTAATCATCATATTTTTGCATTTTCCGATGCTTTTCATTGTATATATAACTTATAGGACATTGTCTATAAAATTTAGATTTTGTTTAAATTTTCTATGTTTTATCCAGCAACCAATAGTGCTATCATTAAAATGTAATAATTTCAAAATATGAAACTGAGCCTCCATAAATCACGCTGGACAACTTAGCAATAGCATTTATGTTCCAAATCAACTTAAATAACCAATCTTCATATGACCAAACTTTCTTCACGGGTTGTATTTTACAAAATTTATGGCATAGTTTACCAAAATGTTTACCTCGAATATTCGGATTCTGAAGTAAAATACATATTTAAACATTACACCATGAGTCCTAATAATTTAACCATGTTTGTGCAAAAAACACCGTCGTCATTTTGAGCCATTACCATTAATGAATAGACGCATAGAAGGCAAGTACTTCCAACCAGCCTGCTGATAGGTCTTACTGCATGCCTGAAATATAAGATATAATACATTTACAAAAAATTAGTGTCAAACATCCAACTTTTTTGTTTCGCTAGACCAAGCACATGCCATTGCGCCTTGTATAACATATGTTCTACTCTGCCCAATACAAAAAATTAAGTGAAAAATCCAAAAAAAAAAATTGTAGCCAAACCAGGCGCCTGCCATTGCGCCTGGTATGATGCCTGGTCTGTTCTGCCATAACTACCATATACAACATACATGTGAAAAAGCAAAAAAATAATTTTGTAGCCAGACTAGGCGCCTGGTATGACGCCTGGTCCGTTCTGCCGTAAGTGGCCATATACAACAAACATGTGAAAAATCAAAAAAAAAAATTTGTAGCCGAACCAGGTGCCTGCCATTGCGCCTGGTATGAAGCCTGGTCCTTTCTGCCCTAACTGGCCATATACCAAAAAATTGTACAGTTTGGAAAAAAAAATTTAGCCGGACCAGGCGCCTGCCATTGCGCCTGGTACGACACTTGGCCCTCTCTGCCCTAACTGGCCATATACAAAATAATTTGTCAAAAATCCAAAATTTTGTCTAATGCCCGACTAGGCGCCTGCCATTGCGCCTAGTATAAAGCCTGGTGCTTTATGCCCTTTATGGCCAAATCAAAACATTTTGTCAAAAATCCTGTGTCAAAATTGGATATGGTAAACAAAGCACCACTTGCACATCATTAAATATAATGAAGTCATTTCTATATTTGTATGTATACCTAGAAACCACCATTGCATATGTGTAGGGTCCATTTGTGGGTTGCCATTACTAAAATCCATAGTGTTCGAGCCATAGCTTTTTGGGGGACTAAGGTCAACAGAACTACTTTCTTTTTTGCAAAATTATTGAAGACATATTCGTTCATGAAATCTATCTTGTTTGAATATTGGATGCCAAGCTCACTCTCCATTTCAGCTGAATGATCAACTTGTACCGACGATAACCGTTTTGTACAAGTTCGCTTCGTGTGGCCCAGTTTCTTACATGAACCACATTTTCTTTCTTTCGCCTCCTTAGTTCCCCCTGAAACGCCTCCTTTCATTTTGGCAACCACCAGATCTTGTATAACATGTCTTTTAACTCGGCTATCCCCCATCCTCAACTCTGTTTGGGAATGCACGGTCGCAAATTCTTGAAGACGGATAGCTAGACGCGTTATGTCTTCAGTTGCCTCCCTGTAACCCTGTTCTGAATTTGAGCCATAAAGGCAAACTTTGCTACAGTGGGCTACCAATGCGCCATACCTAATGGAGGATGCCAGCTCGTTCAATGTGTCTTGCACTTGATCCTGATAATTTGTCCTGATATTTGCATCTTTTTTCCACCTTTTGAGTATTAGGGAATTGGGAATGGCTCGGAGATTCTCTTGTTTAATAACGAAGAATGTGTTACTACAAGGAATGCCAGTCCCGTCAAAAAGGTTGCATGAGCATTTTATGTGATCATGGTAATAATCGTACCCTACCATCCAACTAAGTTCAAGCTATATGAACTTTGTGACTGTGTGCATACGCTTATCTCCATAGTTCATGCAGTCAGTCATGTTTAGACTCCCTTGTTCCAGCATCTGCAACCTAACCATCTTATAAATTTTCGGCGTGTACACTTCTGCTGCGTGCTTCTCAATTACCTGGATATGCTTACTTAGTACTGGGGAGCTGTATTTGGACGCGACATTGTCCGTACCATCGGTGGGCCTAGCTTAATCCAAAAACAACAGATCAGACATGGTTAGAACTTTTATTCAAATATTTTCTTCATTCTTCCATAATCTAACACTATGGATTTGGTGTTGCTACCATAGATGGAAAAAATTGAAAAAATCAGCGAAATTTCACCGAAATTTTGGTTTTTTCTACATATCGAAAAAAATTTCATTCCAAAAAAAAACGGGTAAAATTTCCATAATTTCCGTCGAAATTTCTGATATTTCGCCGATATTTCCATNTTTATGATATTTCGCCGATATTTCTCCGATATTTCCATCGATATTTCCATGGTAATTGTTTCACAAACTGGTCAAAATTTCTATAATTTCCATGGAAATTTCCGATATAATTTAGATTGTTAAAATTTAAAAAGATGATATATTTTTATAAATATTTGAGTATTTTTTAAATTATAATTATTTATTGATGATATATTTTAAGTTAAAATATAATTAGACGAATTGGAATTTAAAAGCAAAATTGAAACAATTAAAAAAATGTAAAACAATTATTACAATTTTTAAATAAAAAATAGTTATAATTAAAAAAGAAGAAGATTATTTTTGTTTAAATTTTCAACAAGTTAAAAAAATTATTTGATTATAAGTTTAAAACTCACATCATCTAATCATATAACTTATATGATTTATCACGAAATTATCTACAATTATAAAATTGTATTATTTTTTTATATTATAATCATTTTTTCTACCAATATAATTGCTCACGTGAAAGAATCAGATATCTATCATTTAGTCTTCAATAAAAAAAACAATGACCCTTATTTCACAACAAGAAGATGAATCTTTTTCTACAAATTTTGGATCAATGAGAATTGAAGGTGACTATAAACCTTATTTCATTGATGGTTATGGAATGTCATCAAGTAATAACTCATGGATACATTCTCAAACTCAACTATCATGGGTTAGTAGTTATGAACAAAGTCAATCAACATCATATCCATATCATGACTATCAGCAAAGACACTCACATGAAATTTTAAATCCATATGGTTGGCATGTTAACAATTACATGCAAAATTATCAAGGAGAAATGTCTTTTGATCAATATTTTTCTCAATACACAACTAGAAATGAGGATGAGAAAGATAGTGAAAATTTTCAACCACCAAGAAATTCTATGTGGTATTGACTTATATTTAAGTAATCATGTACTTGTATTATTATTCTGATTAATGAATAATTCATTACTTAATTAATAATATTTTTGTTTTTATCAGCGAGTATTATAAACCTCTTAATTATGATAAATATGATTTCCACTTAATATTTTTTCAATTTTTATAGTTAAATTGATAAAGTATCTAATAAATAAGCATATCCTGAAGTTTCATAAAAAAATTCCATATTTTTCTATAAATTTCCATCATTTCTTTCATTTTTTTATCGATATTTTGTCGATATTTCCGTATTTTAAACCTTCGATATTTCCGTCGATACCGATATTTTCATCCTTGGTTGCTACTTCAAAATGCCTAGAAAAGCCCAGGAAAACAAAATTATTTTTATGTTCTTTGTTGTGTGTAAATGATTTGTAATATTTACCTCGAAATATGTATGCAGATTCTTCTCTAGCTGACTCTGTCACTGGATCTATCTCTATTTGTTAAAAGCAAAACAAATGTAGAATTTGATGAAGAAGGAGTACATGTGTCTGGAGCCTTATGAGGAAAGGTTGAAGGTCAATACACAGGTACGCTGGTATTACGAAACAAAAAGCATAAATTTATTGGTGCATTTAATATTCAGGTAGGTTGAAATGCAGTAGTTGCATTAATGTCGGTTTAATATATATGCAGTAGTTAGGAACTAAGACAAGACGGCACTAACTTCTTTAACCCTGTTCAACCAAAACTGGTTAGTCACATTTGTTTCCCATTTATAGCATTTACAACAGAAGTTAATTATTCATGTTTGTATTTGACAACAAATATGAAATTGTTATGCCAGGAATATCATTGGTAAAAAAGTGTATGTTGTTTTCCAAGGCCACAAACAAGGAATATATCATTCATGGCCTCAATGTCATGAACAAGTTAATGGATGGAAGGGGAACATGTACAAGTCATATTCATCGTTGGATGAAGCTGAGAAAGAGTACGTACAATATGTTTAGCAATGCGAATCGACAAAACATGCAGGCAATCGCGAAACATCAACTATATGGAAGATTTGTGGTATTTGTTGCAGTATTGTAGCAATAGTAATTGGTATATTGTTTATCAGTAGATGAACCCTATATGTGTTAAAATGTTAGTGTATGTATTTGATAGTTGCATCTATATTGATTGGAACCAAATGAAAGATATGTATGGTTGGAGAACCCAACTAAAATCCTAAACCGAGGGAAAAAATGGAATGCCATGCCAAGGAAATCCCCTGGTGACTGGCTTACCTCCTAGGGGATTCTACCTGTTCTGAGGAAACGACGCCGTAAATGAAATAAAACAAAATTAAATAGAAGTTAACTTCAAACAAAAAAAAAATTGTATAGTTGCATCTGCTAGGTGCCTGCCATGGCGCCTGGCTTACTACCTGGGGGAGTCTGCCAGTTATGAGGAAATGACACCATACCCTACAAAAAAAATTAAATACAAGTTAACTTAAAAAAAATAAAAAATTCTTCAGTTTCATCTGCCAGGCGCCTGGCTTACTGCCTGGGGTAGTCAGAATTTTGCTTTGACAAATGGAGCTAATATCCTAACCGGTTGACCTACCTGAACCCGCATTAAACCAGCCCAAATGAAAAATAGTTATGCACAATTTATGCCCTAACATTGCCGGTCCCGTTGCATTTGAAATCCAACGTGCTCAGCCCTCCCCGCCTCCCCTATCCCCTCTGCGACACTCCCACTGGAAGACGGATGCTAGCAAAGACAACTCGTCCTTTACCGCGGCTCTGCCCGAACTACAACTTTCTTCTGCCAGCCTGAAAATTTTCTCAGCCACCCCACTCAACTGCACCTACAGCCACGCGTCGCCAGCCTCATTTGTGCAAACACATTGCCGGTCCCTCCTGAGAATAGACCGATTTGTGGTAATGTATATCGCATCCACTGCATTTGAATTATTATTAGCATTTGTATTTGAGGAATGCGAAAGAGGATGCTTTTGGAAAATATAAAAATCATGTTCATTGTTAATACATATGGATATATTTGAACCCATGTTCTTACGCGAAAATGTTTATGTGGTTGTTTGAAGTATAGATATCAATCATTCACCCCATTATAGTTAGTCTAATGATTCTCTTGTTTGAATGGTGAACATTATGCTCAAATACTGTATTAAATTATTCAAGTTAAGTTGCATTAAATCAAAATGAATGAAGGATTTTTTAGCAAACATCAGTTACAATTAGTTCCTTGATAATGTGAAACTTCCTTAAAAATGCTTAGCAAAAACAGTTTGGCAATGTTTAAGTGTTGTGTGCGAAATTTAAATTTAGTGTACAAATGGTTGTTGTATATTTTCGGCTTCTGTTGGATAAATGGAATGCGTAAAGTAGGTGCATTACATCAAAAGTCAACGTCTATGGAAGTGTTTTTTTGTAAAATATCTTGGTTATACTTACATTACATCAAAAGTATGGTTTATGCATGTAATGGCCGAAGCTATTGATTTAATAACGTTATGTTTGACTGCAGTGTTCGATGTACAATGGGACGAATCGGAAAACAATGTCATGATGCTGATAAATTTGATATCAATGCCAGGCCCATCCGGACGTTTGCATCATCTAGAGCTAAAGCCTGACCCTCAGCTCGATCTTCATCTCATGGATCTCGATGGCTAGCGCATGAGACAGAAATGCCTGTAACAGAATCTGAAGCATCCCATTTCACTTCTCGCGCAAATGCTAAGGGGTGTGAATAGAGGAAACATAATGCCGTTGTGGTTGAAAAGTCAATTAGTGGCGAAATTGATTCTTTTCTCAATTTGATCGATGCTTTCGATTCGATAGGATGGGGCGGCGTACTTCAATTACCAAATTGTTACTATCCTCAGTTGGTATTGGAGTTTTATGCCAACGTAGAAAGGAAAGACAAACCGGGCGGTGAAACAATTACTTCATATGTAAAGGGTCGACAGATTCATCTGACTCGGCCTATTCTTGCATCGATTTTGGGGGTCAATGATGAGGGACCCGATTTTGTTATGGTTAAGGATCGTGTCAAAGTTGATCCCCAGTTCATGCTACAGAAAGCTATGACCCATTTGAGTTACACGTCAACTCCACGAATGCCCAAAGCTGGTAAATATTTCTTTGATACAATTAATGGCACTGTCAATTTGAGAATTCGTCAGCCAGATTTAATTCACCTGTATAGTGCGAATGTTATTCCGCGAGCAAGCAATTTGAATAAGATCCGACTTACAGACTTTTATTTCTTAGATAAGATGTTGAATGGGCTACAAAGTGTTCCCGGAGTACCTCTAACTTCCATCATTCTCCAACAGATGCATCAAACAGTGAAAGTTCACCGGCCTGATAAGACGTTGCCTTATACTCTTTTGTAGATGAAAGTTTTTTATAATTTTCAAGTGGATGTATCTGGAAAGGATGTGAGCATCACTCGGACTGCTGATGTGGTTACCAAGGCTACTCTCAGTCGTCATGGGTTTGTTAAGGAGCCTCGCAGATGGATGAAAATCACTCTTGATAGTGGGATTTGTAAGGATTCCGTGGAGATCCCTGCTACAAGAAAGGGTCCGAATGACGCTTTCCCACTAGTTTTGCACCCTTCTTCTTCAGCATTCTCTATTGATGAGTCCTTCCAGCGCATTAAGGCCATGTGTGCTGGTCTCGTTGCGGGTCAGAGTACGATGCTTGAATGGCAAGCTTTGATGGAGTCTCAATTGGAGAAACAAGCCGAGCAACTGCAGCAGATTTGGGCGGTATTGGATCCTTCAACACGGCCACAACCCTAAACAAATTTAGAATTTATTTTCCAGTGTTTTGTTTTCTTTCGATGTCTAACTTGTAATCAACTTCAATATTACTAAGGTGTTAAACAACTTATCTAATTGGACACTTTTGACTTAGGTAATTGTCATTACTACTTATTTATCCCTTCTAAAGTGATTAATAGGTTAAACATGTAAACATAATCAGTGATAAGTAAGCTTGTTGTCAGAATTAGTGACATACGACCATTTGTTTCGTTAAAGTAACATAAGACCTTTCACAGCTTAATGTCCTATCCAATAAAATCAAATATGAATATACATAATTGTATGTTTGCATTTACTTCTTAATTACCACTCAAGACATTCAATAAAAGGGAGGTAAACGTATAATTTTGAATTTCATTAAAGTGTACTGCTATCGTTATTTAAAAATATAGTTGCAATTCAACTTTGGAATGAAAACATATATTTTCAATAAATCTTTTAAACTGTAACGAGACTATATATTATTAAATATAACTTCCTTAAACTTAAGCATATTTCTGCCTCGCATAAAATATGTTGATATATAAAACATGAACATATTGATTCCAAAGTATTCCCAATTTTATATTTCGAATGGTACAAATATTAAAATGTAAGCCACATTTAGTTAACAAATAACACATGTTAAAATATAGCTCATTCATATAACCTAAATATAAAAAAGTGAATAAAAAAATAATCCAATATAATATTTGCAGTTCATATGCCACATCATTTGGTATAGAATGAAATCCAATTATTGAATTATAATTTATAGATATAATTAAGTACAAATAAAAATTATGTTCCTAATTTGTCCAAAATTTAAACATTGAAAGTTTTATCCAAATATCCAATTTTCTACCATATTTATTATTGATTTTCTTCCATATTTAATAATTTTCTCTTACGGTGTAATTTTTTCCAAAATACGTAACTTTCTTCCATACTTAGTAATATCCTTCCATTTTCAGTAATTTTGTCATACGGTGTAATTTTTTCCAAAATATGTAACTTTCTTCCATACTTAGTAATTTTCTTCCATTTTCAGTAATTTAGTCATACGGTGTAATTTTTTTCCAAAATATGTAACTTTCTTCCATACTTAGTAATTTCCTTCCATATTTAGTAATTTTGTCATACGGTGTAATTTTTGCCAAAATACGTAACTTTCTTCCATACTTAGTAATATCCTTCCATTTTCAGTAATTTTGTCATACGGTGTAATTTTTTCCAAAATATTTAACTTTCTTCCATACTTAGTAATTTTCTTCCATTTTCAGTAATTTAGTCATACGGTGTAATTTTTTTTCCAAAATATGTAACTTTCTTCCATACTTAGTAATTTCCTTCCATATTTAGTAATTTTGTCATACAGTGTAATTTTTACCAAAATACTTAACTTTCTTCCATACTTAGTAATTTTTTTCCATTTTCAGTAATTTAGTCATACAGTGTAATTTTTTCCAAAATATGTAACTTTCTGCCATACTTAGTAATTTCCTTCCATATTTAGTAATTTTGTCATACAGTGTAATTTTTGCCAAAATACGTAACTTTTTTCCATACTTAGTAATTTCTTCCATATTTAGTAATTTTGTTATACGGTGTAATTTTTTCCAAAATATGTAACTTTCTTCCATACATAGTAATTTTTTTTCCATTTTCAATAAGTTTTTCTATAATACATAATTTGTTCCAAAATTAGTAACTTTTTTCTATAAGTAAATTTTGTCCATATGAAATAATTTTTTACTAGACACATGGTATTTTCTTGGCCACACAACCATTTTGCCGCCCAAAATAATTTTTTCCTCTATTTTTTCTCTCTTGCAACCAGTTTCACTTATTTTTTTTTTCAATTACTTTTTTGCCAAGTGTCAATCATATAAAAGAATCTAAAAAGGTTCATTTAAAAGAATTTTACTTGAGTGGTTCCTGTGAAAGTCCTTTAAGAGAAATATGTGGTACATGGCATGTATCACAATGGACCATGTCAAAGAGAAACATTTTTTATTGCAGACAACTTGGCCACTTCAAGAAGTAATTATCCTTACCTAGTACACAGTAGAGATAGAGCGTCTAGATCTAGTTCTCGACCATAGCAGGTTGGTGGTACGAAAAGGCACACTTTTCCAGCAGGTCAGATAAAGTGTGCTTCTATTAGTAGTAGAGCACAGTTTGCACCTGCAGGTAAAGTTAGTGATGCACTTGTGCTTATCGAAATTCTAAGCAATTTTCTCCCCTAGAAATTTGAAAATCTATCTCTCTCTCTCTTTTCGCTGATTGCAAGGAATTTCTCTCCCCTGCTTTCAGAAATTCTCTTACCCAGGCAGGCTTTATCTATTTGCTCTCCTTTTTTGTTTCTCTCTTCGCTCTCCGTCTTTCTCTTTTGGCTTTTTGAAGCTCGGCACACATCAATGAGAAAAAGCATGTGGAATGATCTCATAGGAGAGCATTCAACAGTAACGAATGATTTTGCCCCTCGCACGTGACTAATTATGTGAGCAAAAATAAATAGAGGGTGCATTTGCCAAGTTTTCTTAAGTTTACGAGTGCAGAGCCGTAGAGAAAAATTTAGGATGTCAACTCTAATAAAGTCGGAATGTAAATGTGCTAAGATTCCTACTAACTATAAGCTTATATAATTACAATTTCATGATCACTTAGTGAGTACGATCTCTAGAGTCACTTGATCCGTATATTTGAGATAAGTATAAATTAAGATTAGGATATACAATTTAAAAGCAAAAAAGATAAAGAGGAAAAAATCCGATAGCAACAAAGTGCAATAAGAAGAAATATTGAATAGGTAATAATCGGGCATAACTGGAAATCATAGGAGGTGTAGCTTTAGGACTTAGGGCTCCGATTTCTGAAGTTGGTGTAGAAGCTGCTGGATATGGCGAAAAAGATGGAGAAAGCTGATCAGATGTGACTGAGGAAGGATATGGAGCTAAGGCCGGTGGCAACGAGCTGAAATCCTTCATGCCTGCTTCATCATCACTATTATTTAATAATAAGTACTTTGTATATCATTACTAAATACTAGTTTTGCACTGCTCAAATATATAATGGTGAATGTTCCTATGTACGAAGATATTTGACAACAAAAAAAACCATTAATTGCATTAATTTAATATGTTCTAGTTTGGAAAAGTTGCATTTTCGGCGTTCAAATTTAAAACGTTACAATCTAGACTCTTTAAGTTTTATTTGTTGTATTATAGTCCAATTAGATTCTTTTGACAAACAAAAGTTAATAGTTTGAAATTTTATTTGACATATGGTTTGCTTATACTTCTAGTCCTTCAAAAGCTCTTCTAAAAAACTCTTTACTGGTGTTGCTTAGAATCTCATCGAGAAACTTAAAACATTTTTATAAAATTCTCTAAACAGTTTCAAATGCAGTTTTTGAATTTTAAAAGTTAGAAGCAGTTTTTTAGAAGCTCCAAATAAAACCTAATAATAAGACTACTAAAATGCTTGTCTCTAAAACTAGAGCTAAAATTGCAACAAATTAAAACTAATTACAAGTTTGAATGGTAACAATTTGAACCAAATTGCATTTTAATATTGGTCATGTGGATATAGAGCCATTAACTACTCGGCGAAAAAAGTTTGGGGTTTTCAGCTTCGTTCCTCGTCATTATTTCTGAGTAAAATAATTTGTCTGAAAATTCTAATTGGGTTTAAACAAATAAAATAAATAAATAAATTATAGTCCTCTTTATTTCTTACCCTTAAACTCCAAGCCAATTTTTTAATGAATTGAAGTCATAATAAAACAACAATCAATCTTAGTTTTCAAGTCAAAGACAAAAAGTTTTCAAGATTATAAATAGTTTAATTTCAGTATTTGGTAGATATCATGTGTATATATAGCTGGTGTACATTCTTACCTGAGCACTGGACATGAGCTGAATTATTCACTATGCTGCAGTGAGGAAGGATGAATATTAATTAATATATATATATATAAAAGCAACCTCAATTATTTAAAGAGGAGAGAGAGACAGGGAAATATTGTGCATAGAAATCTCATTTAAAAATTTTAAGGGTGTAGCTTTAGTGGTGTTAATTCCCTAAAATTTAATTATATGTTTGGTTACTTTGATCACATATATATAACGATTTTGTGGCAAATAAGTTGCAATAACATTATATTTTATATATAATTAAATCATGAGTTTTTTAGATAGAATTGTTGGACAGTGTGATCTCTCCACATATTGATGTGCAATTACATACAATTTATAAGGTATGTTATCTAAATTATATGCAGTCGTGTGCTAAACGCTCGGCAAAAATTCTAAAATTCAATGACCACGTCCAACAGACAAAAGGTTATATATATATAAATTTTCAGGTCCAAAAATTCTGGATTAAAAAAATTCAAAAAAGTATCACTAATGGCTAGTATTAATGACATTTTCATCACTAATGCTAGCCATTAGTGACAATTCCTGGACAATTTCAGATTTTTTGTCCATACCATAGAATTACTCTATATATATATATATATAATATATTTATATACCTGCTAAAGATTTTGCGGCCATTGTGGCCACGATATATGCATTTGGTGACATTGCAATATCCAGTTGTGGTTTGGTTTGTATAAATATCCCCAATAAAAAGATTTGTTCCTTTGCACTGCAGGTGAGAGCAGGAGATGTCCAGGCCAGATGTGGAACACTGCAAGCTGATGCATATAAAACCATACATGCCACTTTGTCACATGTACTATAATTTATTTGTAATTTTTTTTAAATGCTATTAATTTTTTATAAATGTTATTATATATATTAGGAAGCGGTGTTGAACCACAATGTATTCTAAAAGTATATGCCAATATCTTACGTAACATATATTCATGTTACAATGAAATTCGAATCATGACTAATAATTTATTATCAGTTGTGCTTTCATAGTTGATCGTAATAATTTTTTTTAACGAAGAAATCATCATTGAAAATCACCATTGGTAATAGATTATTAAAAATGATTCACATTGTAAAATAGTGCAACGGCACTAGAAGCATCTTAGAACTTATTACAGTAGTTACGACTGTTGTTTCTGTTTCACATGTTGGTCACATGAAGTTGTTAATATTTCTGATAATGGGTTATTTTTCTGTTGCTAAGCTTGACACGTGTGTCTGTTTGTGTTGGCTATTATTACTGTATAGTTTATATAAGCCATTATTTTCTCTGTTTGTAGTTAATCTTTCTCATTATTATGAAATCTGAATTAGCTTGATAAATAACAAGCTTTCCTTTTCTCTCTCTTTTGTTCTTTCTTTACTTTGCTTTCCTTTATTTTCTTGCTTACCAAACTGAGTCTCGGTTAGGTTTCTATTTCTTATCTTGGTATCAAAGCATGTCCATGGCGGAAACAACTTCGATTCTCACAGTCTCTCCTTTCTCAAACTCGATTATCAAGTTAGATGATTCCAATTTCTTTATTTGGAAGTCTCAGATCATACCAATAGTTCAAAGTCATTGTATGATTAAATTTCTTCAATATTTTTTGTTTGATGATTATCTGAATCATTAGCCTCGAAATACAACATCATAGAGGTTACTATTGAAGATTCAAGTCAGAGTACTAATCTGGATCAACTTTGAGAGGACTGGGAAATTCAAGACCAGTTTCTTGTGGGATGGCTATGTGGAACAATAGTACATGAGGTTATTGGTCATTTCTTAGTAAAGAAATCACACATAGCTTGTGGACAACCGTTGTTAATTGGTATGTTGCTCCTTCACGAAGTAGAATTTTCATTATCGAAGATTGTTACAAACCACAAAGAAATATGGGTTGTCGATTGATGATTATTTGCTTAAGATGAAGGATATTGCTAGCAAATTTACTGCTGCAGAAGATGTAGTCATTGAAAGAGATCTTGTTATGAATATTTTGGCTGGTTTGAGTTTTGAGTTTCAACATATTTCAACAATTCTTGAAAGGAGACCAGAACAATACACTTTTGAGGAAGTTCAGTATCATCTCTTGATGTTTGAGTCTAAATTGGAAGAAAAAAATGCTGCAGTTAATTTTGAGGTTACACATAAGGCTGCACATCTTGTGTCAGAACACTCAAGTGTGAATTAAACTAATAAAGTGTCTTCTCAATAAATTTTTGAAAATTCTCCATCATTGGCTTCTACATGTGGTGGTTCACATTTTGAAGTTTGTTGTGATCACCAGTCAGCTATGCCTTATTCTCAACCCTTATCTACTCCATTAGATAATCAATCTTTTTCATGTAATGCTTGTGTCTCTACTTGATGTAATTCTCATAGGAATTTACCTTGTTCGAGTGGACAACTTTATCATACTATGCAACAAGTAGCAAGAAGGGATTCTAGTTAGTTTTCTCATGGTAGAGGCAGAAGTCATTTTGCGACAATGGTCGTTCTTCTAAACCATCCTGTCAATTGTGTGGTGTCTATGGACATGTAAGTAGCTAACTGCTACTATCAATTTGATTACAATTTTTATGCGTCGCTCAGTATACTCATCATGTGCCGTCGTCTCAAATGTATCCTTCTCAAATAGTTAATCATGCAGTGCTCGTATCACCTTTTTATGAAGGATATTCATCTGCTACACAGTTTCCCCCTAAAATGGCACATTATTCAGTACTCACCTTTCAAATTTTGGTTCTCAACACAATCAGTCCACTAATTCAAGCACTGAGTTTTACAAGCCATCAATTCCTTCTCAGGAGAATTTAGCATTTACTAATCCTGAATCCAACAATGTAAACTCACCTGTTGTGGTCATGTCTGACAAATTTGCTGGAACATGTCAAACTGCCTCACCAATGATATTTACATATCAGTCTTGGTTCTTAGATAATGGCGCTACTGATCATGTGGTGGCTGATAATGAAGCCTTACTTCAGCAAATTGAGTATAAAGGTGGCAACAAATTGATGGTTAGCAATGGTCAAAATTTAGACATCACTTATGTTGGTAAATCTTCTATTCCAACTTGTCATTTTGCTATTCATTTACTTAATATACTTGTTGTGCCTAAAATAGCTAAAAACTTGTTAAGTGTTTCTAAACTAACAAGAGATAATAAGTTGAGTGTGGAATTTAATCTTGCTTGTTGCATTATAAAGGATATTCAATGTAGATCTCTTCTTAAAAGAGTTCTTGAAGGGGGCTGTAAAAGCTGATTTCAACACCTCTTTCCAAATTTTCTAATTCTCTTTCCAGTCTACTTGCAACTCATCATATGCAAGCAGCAGCCTTACTTTTGTCAATTTTGGCTACTCAAGCTGCTCATTTTCAGTCTTTTTCTTTACCAAATAAAGTTTTTCATTCTACTCGTATTGATCAGTCATGTAATTATGTTCAAGCTTGTACTTCAAATTCATCTAAATGTACTTTTTCTTCTCATTTATCTCATGTTACAGAAAATTCAGGTTGTACCTCTCAGTGTACCTCTTCTTCATTTTCAAATAAGATTGGAGCTTCAGAATGTTTTACTTCTATTCCTAGTTCAAAAATCTTTATTTTACCATCTGACCAACTACCATTTGTTAATGTTGTTTCTTCCTCTCAATCAAATGTTGATTCTAACATTTTACATCAACACTTAGGACATCCAGCACACTCTATACTTACCAAAATTGTTCATCTAGACAATAAAATTAACTTTGCAGGTGTTTCCATGCATTTTTGTGAAGCTTGTCAATATGGCAAGCAACATTTAGTCTTTTTTCCATCATGCACAACTAGAGCTTCTTAACCTCTTGAGTTGATTCACACTGATCTTTAGGGTCCTTCTCCTGTCAAATCTAAAGATGGTTTTTGTTATTATATTCAGTTTTTTAGATGATTATTCTAGATATTTTTGGATTTATCCTCTTCATCTTAAATCAGAAGCCATCTCAATTTTTGTCAAATTTTAGAAAATAGTTGAGTGATACTTTGAAAGTAAAATCAAGGTTGTTCAATCCGATTGGGGTGGGGAATACAGAACATTTCTACCTTTTCTAGCTAACCTAGGAATCTAATTTAGGCATCATTGTCCCCATCTTCATGCTCAAAATGGTAGAGTTAAAAGAAAGCATCAGCACATTATAGAAATTAGTCTTAGCTTGCTAGCTCAAGCTAAGATGTCACTTCTACATTGATAGGATGCTTTTCAATGTGATGTTTACATAATAAACAAGTTGCTAGCTCAAACTCTTTAATTTAACATTCCTTATTAAATATTATTTCATAAGCAACCTGATTAACATTTCTTTCGTGTATTTGGTTGTGCTTGTTATCCCTTTCTTAGACCTTGTAACAATCAAAAAGTTCAGTTTCATTCTACTAAGTGTGTTTTCTTGGGATATAGTCCATATCACAAAGGCTATAAATGTATTTATTCCTCAGGCAGGATCTACATATCTAACAGTGTCACTTTTGATGAAACAGACTTTCCTTTTCAAACTGATTCAGTCTAACTTTCTCTCTATTCTACTTATTCACAAACTAATGCTCCAAGCTCTTCTTCTTCACAACCTCTTTTTGTAGTTCACAAAAAAAAGTTGTTTGTACCAGCTAGAACTTCATCTTCATTTAAGAGTCATACTTTGTCTCCTCCATTTTCTCCTAATCACTCCACAAGTTCTTGATCCTCTCAATCAGTTCATACTTCATTTTCATCACCTTTATCAAATCACATGTCACCATATGTTGCTTCTTCACCTTCTGCTTTGACATTTTCTCCATTATTACATTTACAATCTTCTGATCATCTACATGTTTCATCTCTTGAACAACCTTCGGTCATTTCTTCCAAACAATGTAAACCTAGTCATCCTATGACTACATGAGCAAAATTTGGAATTTTTAAACCTAAAAGCTTTGTTATTACTGCAAAATACCCTTAATTACTCATTTATTTCTCTTCAATATCTAAACCAAATTCAGTTTCTCAAGCTTTAGTTGATCCTTAATGGAAAAAGGCTATGATTTGCAGCCCTTCAAAAGAATAACACATGGCAGTTGGTTCCTTACATCTCAGGAATGCCTTTGGTTGGTAATAAGTGGGTTTTAAAGACAAAATACAAGATTGATGGATCTGTTGAAAGACTTAAGGATCAGTTAGTAGTAAAATGGTTTCATCAAACTACTAGGGTGGATTATAGTGAGACTTTTTCTCCCGTTGTTAAGCCTGCCACTATTAGAATTGTTCTAAGTCTTGCTTTATCTAATAATTGGCAAGTAAGGCAGTTTGACTTCAAAACTGCTTTCTTAAATGGTAAACTTCAAGAAGATGTTTACATGGAACAACCTTAGGGATTTATCAACTCATAAAGCTCTCATTAAGTTTGCAAACTTTCTAAAGCCTTATATGGTCTTAAGCAAGCACTAAGGGCTTGGTTTGACAAGCTAAAACAGCTTATTCTCAATTTTGGCTTTCAAAATTCCCAGGCTGATACATTGTTGTTCATTTTGAAATTTGAAATGGCTTCCATACTCATTTTGGTTTATGTTGATGATATTTCGATTACAATAAATAATGCTCAATTTAATGCTGGTCAAACTGATCAGTTAAATGAGATATTTTCTTTCAAATATCTAGGTGAGTTACACTGTTTTCTTGGTATAGAAGTTAAAAGAGTTGGCTAATCTATGATTCTAATGCAACAGAAATTTATATATGATTTACTCAAGAAAGCAAAGTTAGATGGTGCAAAGCCGATTTCAACACCAATGTGTTCTAGTATAAAGCTCTATCAATATGATAGTGATCCTTAATCGGATCCAACTGCCTATAGAAGTGTTATGGGAGCTTTACAATATCTAGCTTTGACAAGACCATATATCTCGTACAATGTTAGTACTTTAAGTCAATTCCTTCAAAGTCCCACTATTAATCACTGGGAGGCTTGTACAAGAGTTTTGAGATATCTCAAGGAACTATATCCTATGGTCTTCAACTACAAGCTGATGTTGTTTCACAGGTTCAAAGGTTTGCATATTCTGATTGGGCAAGCAGTATAGATGGTACAATATTAGTACTTTAAGTCAATTCCTTCAAAGTCCCACTATTAATCACTGGGAGGCTTGTATAAGAGTTTTGAGATATCTCAAAAGAACTATATCCTATGGTCTTCAACTACAAGCTGATGTTGTTTTACAGGTTCAAGGGTTTGCATATTCTGATTGGGCAAGCAGTATAGATGACAAGCAATCAGTTAGTGGATATTGTGTTATCTAGGATCTAACTTAGTGTCATGGAGTTCCAAGAAGCAGCATGATGTGGCTCAGTCAAGCACAAAAGCAGAATACAGGGATTTGTCTCACATTGCTGCTGAAATATGTTGGCTGCAAAACTTATCTCAGGAATTTCAGTTAACATTAGCTTGCCCTATTGTGTGGAGTGATAACACTGGAGCTGCAACTTTGGCAGCAAATCTAGTTCTTTATGCCAGAGTTAAGCATATTGAAATTGATCTTCATTTTGTAAGGGACAAAGTTTTACATTAAACTTTAGAAATTAGATACATTCCCACAAATGAGCAAGTTGCAAATATATTTACTAAACCTCTTGGTACAATTTGTTTTGTTTACTTAGATCAATAGGTTTTCCTTTTTGAATCTATTTGAGAAATAGAAAATGAAGAAGTTTTTACAACGAAGCTTGTTTAGCAGAAGAAGTTGAAGAAGATGTTTTCTTTGAAGGGGCATATTACAGTAGTTAGACTGCTGTTTTTGTTTCAGGTCACGTGAAGTTGTTAATATTTCTGTTAATAGGTTATTTTTTTGTTGCTAAGCTTGACATGTGTATGTTGTGTTGGCTATTATGGCTGTACGGTTTACGTATATAAGCCATTCTTTTCTCTGTTTGTAGTTAATTTTTCTCATTATAATGAAATCTGAATTAGCTTGATAAATAACCAGCTTTCATTTTCTCTCTCTTTTGTTCTTTCTTTACTTTGCTTTCCTTTATTTTTTTGCTTACCAAACAGAGTCTCGGATAGATTTCTATTTCTTATCTTAACATTTAATATTATCATTTAGACTGAAAAATATTGATAAAGTCCAACTCAAGTATAAAACTTAAATGTCAAAATTTAAAATTTCATTGTAAAATAATTAAATGGTAACCTCAGTGATATACAGTTGGGACAAATTATGCTAATTAGTGGCTGCATAAAAACGCTTAAAAACACCTATTACCTATAATCACTTGAATGCGATTTGTTAGGTAGGATCACCGCGTAAAAAAATAATAATAATAATTAAATATATATAGCACTGTAGTGTCAAAGAAAATAATGAATAATTGTAAGAAAATAGCTTACTTGAGATTAATGGTTGATCCACACATGCATTTGATGCAGTTATTGGCTGTAAGAGCATATGAACCATTTGGAACCATTAAGCTCTCGTTGTACCAGTTAAGATTTGCCGATGAACATGCTGCATGAATGGTAAAACTACAGAAAAATTATTATTAAAATTAATTGCATTTTAGTATCGGTTTAGTTAAGTTGTACATTGAACTCTAAAATTTAAAACATTTCTCGTTCAGTTTTTAATTTATAATTTATTTCATATTAATTCAATTTTCAAATTAATTTCTAAATTGACTAAGAGAGACTTTAAAAATTGAGAAAAGTAACTAGTTTTCTCATTAATCAATAAATTAATTTGTTTTCATCTTGTTTGTAAATTGAAAAAAAAAAAAACAGTTAGCTTTTTAAAATTTTTAACGTTTTTTAATTAATTTGAAAATCAATTTAGAAATTAGATTAAACAAATTAAAAATTAAAAATATAATTTGATATGTTTTAAATTTGAAAACTCAATGTATACCCTAGCTAATCAAGTACATGGTACAAAAATGTAATTAAACTAAAAAATAGTTTTAAAAACGAAAATGTAATAAAAATTGAAGTTTAGAGACCAAAATGCCACAAAATAAATTTAAAAACCAAATTATAAATATAGACATAGTTCAAAAACAAACATAGATAATAACTCAATTAAAAAGAAAAGAAATAACGTTGTATAATTGGCTCCTATTAGCTTTCTGCTATTTTTTTTTTTTTTTTGGTTAAGAAAAAAAAATGTAACTTTAGTGGAGTTATAGGCCCAGTAGCTATTTAGCGAATGGATCGACCCATGCATCTTTTTAACTTGATAGGAATCTGTGATAGTAGTCCATATCGCCAAATGAAGCTACCAAAACTTGAACATCAACTCTTATATTCACAGATATAAAAATTTAGTTGACTCCTACTACTAGACTATACCCTCAAATGCGCTTTCCACTGCCTTCGCTAGATGGCAACGGATTAGATCTTGATTTATTATTATTATTATTATTTATTATTTTTTTTGTTGGAAACGGGCTACATCTTGATTAAGGTAGACACATCAACGGACCAATATTATATAATTCCTTTTTATATGCATGCCAACTTTGTAATAATTCATCAAAAAAGGTCAACTTTGTAATATAATAAAAATAATAATATTTAATTCTAATATATATATATATATATATATATATATATATAAAGTGTTTAGATCGATCACATTGTCCTTCCAATAAATTCCAATATCAAATTAACAAACGGAAAAAAATAAAAAAAAAATAAAAAGAGCATTAATACTCCATATCAGAAGAGAGAGAAAAATAATAAATTAGTTATGACTATGGACTATCAAAAACATGTGGTAGCTAGGGTGATAAAAAACTATTTATCCATGGGAATACCTAACATTTATTTTCAGGAAAAAGAAAAAAGAAAGGGGCTAATATTTAATTTTTAATTTCTAGTTTCGCCACAAATGCATTGAAAGAGCGCAATATTTTATTGAAGTAAATGAGTCTATTTGATAATCAAAATTAAACCGGCTGGACCGCTTATGTATGCACAAAAAAATGTATGCACATGTCGTCAACAGCAATAACAGCGCCTAACTTAATTTTATTTTGTCTTTTAGTAGATGGACTTTTCAGGACCACTCAAAACAATATTTTTTTTATTTCTGTTGAAAACGAACCACTCATATATCCAAAAAAATAAAAAATAAAATGAACCACCAGATTAAATTCTCACTAAGTACCTATAAAGTATTGTATTTTCCTTTCTATCTTTCTTTCATTCATATTTTTAGCAATATTACTTAGCTATTCACCCAAAAAAAAAAAAGCAATATTACTTAGCTAGCTAGTATTATTCAAGAAATCTATTGTTTAAATTTGGAGCAATAATAATTCCAAAGTGACACTGGTGAGTGGGGATCAACTGATCATTTTCCTTTAACTAATTAAACATTATCAATGCTAAATATTATGATTTTGATTAATTGGAATCACTTTTTATTATATTAAAAACAATAAATGAAAAAGTTAATCATTTTAAATATAATAATGATATTAAAATTAGTAAATTTGTTTATATTAAATTTTAGACAGTAACTATATGGGACTGTTTATTAAATGATTTTCTTGGCTATATGTTAATTGTCACTTGTATATGAATAAATACTAAAGCATTTTCAAAAAAAAAAATAATAAATTAAACCACTTCTGGAATCATCTCCTAAAAAATAGATGCATAAAGAAACTTAGATTTTTCTTAGAGATTGAATTAATATATTATAAATACATACATTTAGTTTTTACATACATTTATTGAATATGTACATCTAGTTATTATGATTTGAACTTTTTGTATTTGTTTTCTTTTTTCAATATCGTCTGATTATATTCAGGAAATATTTTATTATAATTATTTTTTCTTTCCCACCATATCTTCCATCAGCTAAAAACAATTAAAATTTTTTTGGAAGAAATGTCAAATATACCAATAAATGTAGAAAAAAAAATTGGACAACGTTGATAGTCCATTATAGACCCATTCAACAGCTGCAATAGATTTTTGTCAATGATAAATGTCTACAGTACAAATAATATATATAGTGTTGCTAATAGGATAATTTTTTTTTACTATTCAGTAAATAATAATCCACTGTAATTATTTAATGCCAATTAAACGTAATAAATACTTAATTATACGCATCAGGCTTAAATAGATTATCGCTACTGAGTAGTAAATTACATTATCTACCATACCAGTTTTATATATATATAATAAAAATAAAAAAACTAACCTGGAATTGGAATAGCCAAAATGTCACCAGGATCAACAACTGGTACTTGACCAAGGCCATTGATGCTGAGCAAATCCATAAGCGTCGTCCCAAACTTCATCGCAATACTCTTCAAGCTCTCTCCGCTTTGCACCACATACGACATGAAAACCGTGCTGACTCCATTGTAGCTGTTCCCAAAGCACGCACATGGCAAAGGAATCCAAATGCTCTCTCCGCTTCTCAAACCTTCATTGTTATTCACCATCCTGATCTGCTCCTCGCTCACCAGCCCTCCGAACCCTTCCGATATCGACTCCAAACTGTCCGCCGGACGCACCGTGTACGCCGTCGAAACCGACCTTCTGATGCCGTCCACGCACCGACACGACACGGGAACTTTCACGGCCGTTTTCGCCGCCAAAATTTGGTTTCCCGGAGATGGGACAGCTGAGAGGATGTTGATGGAGTTTGCGGCTAAGAGGTCGGTGATGTTGAGCTGGAATCGAAATGCGATCTCGGAGAGCTTCGAATCCCAAGGTAGGAGATAGGAGAGGAGGGAAGTGCATGAATCCGAAGAGCTGCAGGGTTCGATTATAGATTTTGCATGCGTTGGAGATGTGAAAATGGAGAGTAGAACAGCAACAAGCTGCACAAGATTTCTCATTTTGCTCTTTGGACACTGATAGTATATAATGATTTAGTTGGAAAAAAAGAAAAAATTGGATTTTTTTTTCTTTCTTTCTTTTTAGGAATTACTAGTGTTTTTGGGTGAGGAAGGAGGTCTTGTTTGTATATAATAAATATGGAATTTTTTATTTTTTTTAATTATTTGGGATAGAAAGTTGGTTGGAAAGTGTGAATCAGAATTTATTAGGATGATTAGGTAAGTAAAGCATGTGATGAAGAGGAGTTTGGGGTTTTCTTCGTACAAACAATGGGGATTTTGAACTTTGAAGGGACGATGTATAAATATATGTTATATATTGAGTCAAATAGTAAGTACCCATCTAATTATACTCAGACAAAAATAAAATAAGAAAAAAAAAACAAATTTTTAGGGCATGGACCATCCAGTTATGGCTCTGGCTCATTGGTTGGGTTTAGAGATGTAAAAAAATCTTTAAAGTTCAAAATCTGATTAAATTCATTTAAAAAATTCAATTTAAATTAGCGAGCTCTATATGGTCTGAGTTCAAGTCTGCTTAATTTTATTTTGGATATGGGCTTCGGCTTTAAATTCTAGTACATAACCTGACCTATTCAGCTATTTATTGCTAGTTCGATGTCTAACTTGATTAACTAGCCGAATATAATTTTATAAATTTTTTATTCATAGTTAATTATTATCAAATATTTATTATATTTTAAGTTACATTTGTTAATTAGCAATCATATTTTTACATTTTGTATATACCATAAAATGAGTTTTTTTTTTTTAATTTTATGATTAAAGATATTTTAAGCAAAAAATATATATTTCAATAAAATTTTGAGATTATTAAAAAAATTAAAGTTTAGACTCTGATTTGGAATCTGCTTTAAACTTGAAACCATAGCTCAAAATCTAATTTGATACTCATAAGGTTGGGCCTAACTTTAAGATTTAGAACATAGATCTGCCAAATTTAGCTTGATTTATTCTCTAATCTGTCTAAAAATGCTAAACCTGAATATGAATTTTTAAATTTGGACCATATATATAGACCTGGCAAAATGTTACACGACACGATAACACGACACGAAACGACACGATAATTTGCGGGTTTGGGTCCGCGATATCGGGTCGGGTTGATATCAGTGTCACACGATAAGACACGATAAGAAAACGGGTTGAAACGGGTTGGAACACGATAACACGATGGGTCACGATAAGACACGATAAGAAAAATATTAATTTAATTATAGTTAACTTTTTACATTATTTTTTTTTTTTAGTTTTAGAAAACTATAAAATTTATATTTTATTTCATTGAAAAATTACAATTTTTATATCTATTTATATATTAATATTTTGTTTTATATTCTATATTTTTTATTACTTATATTAGATGTACAATTTCTGTTTGATTTATAATATTTTGAATATTTTTAAATTTATAATTGAAATGCATATTTTGTTTTTCAGTTACAATAAATATTTAATATAGCTTTAATTCGTAATATTTTACATATTTTAAATTCACAGTTATTATTTATGTTGAATTTTAGTATGTTAATATATATTTTTATAAATGTTTAACATATCATTTGAATATGTATTTAGGTTTAATAGACATGAATTGATAATGATTTATCATTTGACAATATATATTAATTTAAATAAAAAAAATAAAACACTCACGTACATGTCTAGTAAACACGAATAAAACACGACACGAACACGACACGACACGACACGAACACGGTTCAACACGAAAACTTAACGGGTTGGGTTCGGGTGAACAAAATTTGACACGACACGAACACGGTTCAACACGACACGTTGCCAGGCCTAAGTCAATACTTTCAAACAACATTGAACCAAAAAGCATTTATAAATAGATAATTACCTTTCAGTGAAGTCTTTATATAATTCTGAAAAGTCCTCCCCAAGCCTATCCGATGGTTGGCCAGTAACTATTTTGTAACCACATAAACTGTTTGTGGCATTTGGAACCTATACACTAATTTAATTAAATCAGTTTTGCACAGTGGAGATACACAACTAATAAATTAGAAAATTGACCGAAATGGAAACAGGCGACCTTGTGAGCAAGATGATGAAACGTGTACAACAAGCACTCAACATAAGTAAAGTTCATGTCATCTCCAGTTTTCCTTCGAGGCAAGTACTTCTGGAAGAAAGAATCAGCAAAAGAAAAAGAGATTATTAAAAGACAAATCTTTCTACAAAGTTCAAACTTTACTAAGTCTCAGGATATTTTGCTATTCAAGTAGAGCTTAAGCATATTAGAAGACAACTGGAAAAACAAGTAGTCTATGACAATTAGTTGGACTAACTAATTTCAACTTGTACAGATGGATTTGATATGATACAGTATACATTTATTCTATATAAACAAAAATGTGTGCAAGCATGCTTACAAGTTACATCTATAAATTCTCTATATATGATACTGCACAAATAAACAATGTACCTTTAACAGCTGTACAACAGAAGGGAGAATCTGCCGCGAATCCGGCGGCGGTGTGTAAGGCGAAATTTCAGCAAGGGCTTTAAGCAAATCCAGCTTCCGTTCCTCAGGTAACTGAGAAGACAAATATTTTAAAAAGAATTTTCTTAAGCTCTTTGTTAGAAGTAAATTGAATCATTGGAAACTCTCTCTTAAAAGAGGCAACCTTTGATTCTGATAAGTTGTTCTCCAAAGTAAAATGGCACTTGTCCAGCAATTAAAAGAGACCAGTGTTATCATCTCTTCAACATGGAGGTTCTTAATAAGTTCTCTAGACTCATTCATTTTTTTTCGGAAACAAGTCCTTGCCAGGTCCCATCAAACCTTTTCTATGGCATTGACAAGTTTGCAAGGACCACACGATTTATATCCCCTTTTCATTTTTCCATCACAGACCCAAACTGTCATTTGTATCCTTCTCAAATAGAAAAGAAAGAATTATTAATTGTAGAAGATATTTGGAATTTTCTAAAAAAATAGATCTAAAAAATTTAAAATAAAAGACAAACGTTTAAGGAATCATGAAAGTGCACAAGCCCTTTAAATTATTTTTTTTATAGCAAGTTGTCCACGCTTTGGCTACTTAAAAGTTAGCCTAAAAATACATCCATAAGCTAGTGAAGTGAAACAAATACAGCCATCGTCTCAAACTTTTATTAGTGCAGGAACAAAGAATGTAGAATAGCTTAACAAACTTACATGCCCAAAGTAGTATCTAAGAAATAGTAAGTGTTACCTTATCAAAAACAGGTATTATGTGTTTATTGATATAATTAAGGAACTTGCTGCTTGATGCACCTCTCTGTGTACAAAATAAAATAAAGGAGATAAGTTTTAAGAAAATATATAGCTGAACATACACATAAATATCCATAAAAACAAACACATTTCATACCACAACAAATGGAAGGGCCATGTAGAGGCAAGATATCAGTCTGTCTATGTGGTCTGCATCTTCAACCTGCATTTCAACTATTCTACTTAAGTGGTGACCAAAAAAATAACCTATTATACTTAAGTTGTAAACATTAAATAAGACAACATCAAAAAGCACAATGAAAGTGACTGTTGAGACTAAACAAACTTCTAAGAGAAAGGACAAAAGCAGTTTTGAATACAAAAATATACGCATCTATTTATCCTTAAGTGGAACTCCTTCCATACTCCATAAAATAAAAATAAAAGAACCCACCCATTTAATTGGTACAGCTATCCTTATTCCCACAGAAAAATTGAACCTAAATTTTGTTTGACATGGCATAAAACCAAGACTAATACAGCTTATTCCACCCTACACCACATGAGCAAAGATGCTAATAGCCTGGTCCACAGGTTTGATTGAGCTCTTTTGACCTACTTTGGTTTAAAATGTGCATGAATTTGGCTCCTTCCATGGTTCCATTCAACTAGAAACAAAAAATTTAAACTTTAGACTTGGAACTTCATTTTCTACAACTAGATAGTATTGATCAAGGATAATGATGACTTTGCTGGAATCAAACTCTTGAAGCAATTATAAATCAGCTACAGTTCACTGCTACATTTCATCCACAGCTATATGCATTAAATAAAATAGATTATTTACTCTTCAGTGATAAAATCAGGCTCAAAAAATAAGCATGGTAACATGTCATGGATAGTTTTAAATCTCTTCCTAAAAAGCTTTACTCCAATACAACACAAGCTGAGTTCCCTTATGATATTCTTAAAAATATTAAGCAAGAACTTACATTGAACTGTGCATCCAGGTCAGCTTGCCCTTCAATAATTCCAATTAGTTCTTTCATTCGTTCCAAAGGTGCTTTCTCTCCAAATATGCTCAAACTTTTCAAGAAATCCATGAACATTCTAAACTCTGATCCAGTTACATCTTCTATACTCTGCAGTTGAACTCATACAGATAACTTTTAATTCTTACAATAGAATATCAATAGCAAAGTTGACAAGAAAGAATCTGAAACCTTAAGAGGATACAAAGTTGAAATTGCAAACCCAAGAACACACCTTTTTTATCAAATCAGTAATGTGCCTTTCCATTTCCTCCTGAGGCTTCAAGAGCTCAGCTTTAATAGGAAATACCTGCAAATGCATTTACTTAGTCTCCAACTAAGTAGGAAAAAAAACAAAAAAATACTCATTATAACCATTGCAATGACCATTAATCAAGTTCATACCTTATCTCTTATAAAACTTAACACTTTCTCGCGTATAAATTCATCTGTGCTTGGTTCATCAACACTAGCTATGTGCTTAAATAAGGCTGTCAGAGAAGCTGCATGAACAAGAAGTTTAGGAAAACAAGGGACCAAGACAGGGGTACAAAAAAAAAGAAAGTAAAACTGTAAGCAATAACCAGAGCAATTCAGAAGCGCTCATATGTTTTGCATTTTTGTCTTGTGATCTGTCATTTCTCAATCCTAGCTAGCACTGATTGAAATCTCTGATCTTATTACTTAATTTGAATTTTTAGTTCAACCCTCTCCAATTTTCAGATTTTATCAATCTTCTATTCCCCTATAAATATTCTCCAATCAAATTATATTTTTATCTTCCACTTACGATTTATTTTTATATCTTATACTTGAGCAGAAGACAGCAAAAATTACCTTTCACATCCTGCCTCAAGAGGGCCATAAGAGCTTTATGGACAGCATCGCGTTCCACAAATTCCTCTAAAGAATACAACAGCAAATTTCAGATTCATACGAAACAAGCAATATGACCTAAAATTGCAACCCCAAACCAAAAGAACTGCAATCTACCAGCTGCAAGCAGTTGCACAAGAATGTCCACAATCTTCGCAATATGTTCTGGTGTGTCCTTGCAGAAAAGGGGGAGTCCCCGAATAGCTTGCACCCGAACCTGTAATAAGTATCATCTTTGAAATGAATAAGAAGGCCAATATACAAGCTAAGTCGCATTTTGCTACACTTTTAGATTTGTGTGGCCTCCTCGCGAATCTCAAAATTACTACAATATTACACTACTATTCTTCAAAAAGAATATATCTACATATAAACTAATATACTGACCCCGAGCTCTTCTTCCTCAATCAAATCAAGGTGGGTGTCGAGGGCAGGGCCTGAAAGCTCAGTGAAGAACTTGAAGAACCTAGGGATGAGCTGGGCAGCTAATTGCTTGGCCTTGATGCTGGTCTTGGCGGCATCGATTATCCCCTGGTAGTCCTTCAAATTCTACAGTATACCAAAAATAAAAAATTAAAAAAAAATCAATTCATGAGGTAAGATTAGCAGAGAAGCCCTAGAAACGGAACAAAGAAAGAAATAAAAGGAAAGGTGTACCTGGGACTTGTCCTTGGAGTCGTTGAGACGCTCGCCGAACTCGTAGAGCTTCTCGATGTGGTTGGCCTCGTCGGAAGGGTCTGACATCGAAGCTCTTCTTCTGGAGCTGAGGGAAAATTGAATATGAAAAAAATAAAATGAATATTGGCATACATATATATAGACAACAACATATTATGGAATAGCAGAGAAAGAAGAGGGGTGAGGAAAATGGGTTTTTTACTTTACTTACTGGCTGTTTGGGGGTCTGAGAGAGAAAGACAAAAGTGAAAACTGAAAATAGTGAAGAAGAGGGAGTGAATCTGTGAGGATTAGAAGCAGTGTATAATTCTCAGACCGAACAACTCTTGCGAGGGTTTTGATAGTCGAGGAAACGAGAAAGCGTCTCTCTTACTGCTTGTCCGGCTTCTATTTCCCCATTATCTTTCTTCATCCCGCCAAACGACGACGCTTTCTTCTGTTTCTCTTCTTTTATTTTATTTTTAATTTTTTTATGAAATTTTTCTTTTTTAACGCTCATTCTTTATTTTTTGTTATGGATAGATAGACTTTGATAAATTTACATATTAAATTTTAAATTTTAAAATTTTAAATCATATTTTGTGTTATATTAATTTTTTTAAAATTTTAGTATTTAATAGTGATACACTTACGTATTAATTTTTTTATTTATATTTTTTTATTTTAAAATTATTAAAAATTTAAAATATCAATCTGGTAATTAATTTCAATATCATTTAAAATTCATAGAAATAATGTTCAAGTTTCAATTTTTATATTTATGATAAAAAAAAATTTTGGTTAAGTCCTTTAAAAAAAAAATTGAAATTTCTATGTCAAGCGAGAGAGGATGCGAGTTTTGGTTGGGTCTTTTCATTGAAAAAACAACAAAAGTTTCCATTTTGCTTGGAAACTCATCTTCAACAATACCGTAATACTTTTACTTCATCTTACTTGAGATTTTTATGGTTGGACGGCTTTAGATAGGTGGATAGACATGTGAGAGGAGTTGACGCTCTTTATCATATATTTATAAAATTTGAATGAAAGTTTAATGAAATATAAAATATAAATTAAAAGTTTTTTGTGATACATTTAAAATTTAATAGTCTATTGTATCACAAAATATAAATTGAAAAATTCATATAATACATTTGAAAGTTTGATGTGCAAATTTATCAAACTACAAAATACTAAAATGCATTTAACTTTGTCACTTTATTTTATTTTATTTTTTTATGAAATTTTAATCGTACACTCTATAAAATTATTCAAAGAACAAAAGTTAATATAGTTATTCTTCTCTTTTTTTTGTGGTAAAAAATTAATATGGTTAATTTGTTAAATTATAAATAATAGAAGTTATAAATGGTAAACGCACAGCTTATATTTTAATCTCCACGCTTTTAATTTACAAAAAAAAAATGTTTAATTATTATTTACATTGTTATTTTAAAATTTAGAGTTAATTTGAACTGCACCATTTGATATTTGACTTAAATTAAATTAAATTTTTAAAATTTTTAACAATATATTTACAATCTCTGTTGACATATATAATTACTATTAGATATTTATTTAACTATTACTTGATAAATTAAATTTGATTTAGATCAAACCTGAAGAGCTGTAGTTGAAATTAAATATAAAATTTATAAAACAATTATTAGAATAATGTTATAATTATTCATCAAATTTAAAAATATTATTTATCACCACTTATAATTAATCACCAGTTGAATTCATGTTATTTGACAATTTTATTAGTTATCCCAAAAGAGTTACTCCTATTTTAAATTTTTAATATATAATTAAATGCATCTTGTTAATTTAATATTTAATATTTATGTCCACAATCATGTAACAATAGCAGTATATACCAAATAATATGACTAATAATGTAATAATATTTTTTTTCTTCACTTATGTATATAAAATACTCTTATAAATATTTTGATCATATGAATATACAATCAACAATATTTCAAAACATTTTGATATCTAAACACTACTTTAATTATTATATGTTCTTCTCCGTTTCATCGTTTGTCATTTTATTTTTCCCAATAAAAAATATGAAGAGCATGACCATCAATTAAATGATTAATCAATTATATCATACTTAGATTAGGGGTAGTTAAAATACTGAACTGGATGGTCTCTGAAGAGTGTATATGCTTGAAATAGAGAATAATAAATCCAAAAACACAAAAACAAAACAAAATAATAAAAAAATCAAAAAATTTAATGGTGTTCATTCTCCTATACCATCATTTATTGAAGTTGTCTTCTTACTAAAAATATATCATAAAGTGGGCATTTCCAGTGCTTGCAAGACATCCTTGAACTCGAAATCATGAGTTTCTTTGTTGAATCTTTCAACCAACTTGTATCTAACATCGTTCAAATAAAATGATTGAGCAGTCTCCAAAAGCCATTTTGCCTCTTTGTCACTGAGTTTGCTAGCGAACACAACGTCTCCGCGGATAAGCACCAGGTCCTTGGTTTCTGCAAATTCTTTGTAGTAAGTTATGGTGAAGTAGGGAGATGCTTGGGTTCCCTGAGCCTTGTAATCTTCAAGACCTGTGAGAATCATGTGTGGCATCTGCACTGCAAGAAAGGTTTCAACTAAGATTTACTTGAAGCATTTTTATATTTTATTGTATTCTTAATAAACAGAAAATTTATTATGTTATCCACATCCCATTATAGAATATTCTACCAAACAGATAATTTAAGATTAGGTAGGAATTAGAGACCATACCTTGAAGAAACATTGTTACATAACCACTTCCTCTCCACAAGGGAATCACAAAATACCGGCTGCATCAGTTGGTAAAATTTAGAACAACAAAAGCAGGAAAGAAGACTTAAACAGCAAGAATATCATGCACATAGTTACCAAGATGCTGCTCTTTGTTCCAACAAGTTATAAAGGTTTGCCTTCATTGTCACACCAATGTGACCTCGTCCCAAGTGATACTGATATAACAAACTCCTTCCATTATTTAGTATTTAAACAATAAAAATGATACAGTGCTATACAAAAGAAACTAATTCACTCGTAAAGCAATAGTACAGCCATTATGCAATTGTTCCCCAGTATACATGCAGGACAGGCTAAGATTCAGCTTCCCAAGCTAAAAGGCATAGTCCAAGGATAAGGATATCCAAAGGCACCATTTTAAGAGAAAATCAGGGTTGGAAAAGGGCTACTTATGTAAATAGCGTTCAGGAAAATTTGGCTCATTCCACAAATACATTTATATATAGCTGGTTGATTTAGAAAGGCTCATAACTACCACATGTTTTTTCAACAATAGGAAAATATTCTGAACCCATCACATCGTAAAAAGAAATTTTAGTTATTGATAAACAATGAACATTTGGGACAAAGATTTAGGATGAACTTCAAGCAGCGACAGCTTAGACTAGAACTCATAAATGGTCTGAGGAACCAAGCATCAAACATATTTTCCAGCTCATATCTCATGGAAACTAATTTTCTTGGTTCATTTTATTCATAGTAAAGGAAAGACAGGGACAAGTCTAGACATAACTAAACAGCATAAAGCATCAAGTATGAAGCTAGAAAGAGTAGAATGAAGCTCTAACAAAAACAGAGGCCACAAGAATAACTGATCAAGTGTAGAGAAGCTCATCAAATTAAACCATTCAGTCAATTCACAGGCTTTAACTGCACTTCAAAGCAACAACAATCTTACTTATAATAATTACTGTTACTAAATTTCTCTTCATGTAAGAGGCAAAAAGCAATCTACTTAATTCTTCTTTTACGTTTCTTATATAAAGCGAGAGGAGCGGCAGGTTTAACAATTTGAAGCTATTCCCGTCGACCGACCAAAGATGCTGATTTTCACATCTCAGACATCCTGAAAGCATGTCTTTTTTATAAGAACCGGACTCCTGATTACAATGGCTATCAAAACCATGTTAGTTAAACTGAAATGAAGAATTAACATGAGAAAGTGCTTCATATTATTATCTCAACAAGCCAAAGTTAAGAATATATTAACTCTACTGTTTACTTCAGTCTGCAATGATGCATACTCCATACACCTTCAAAGCAATGCCTCCCTCAGAGTTTACGTTAATAAAAAAATTGTCTCTTCATGCTAGCGGGTAAATAATGATACTAATTTCTCCAACAATCTAAAACTAAAAAGAAATAAATAGCTTAACTAATGCATAATGCCAAAAACCCATTTCAAAAATCAAAAACCAGGGATTAATAGTTCTAGCAAATGGGTAAAGTAAGGAATTGAGCATTACGTCATCCCAAATTGAAGCCAGGTCCTCCGGTGAACGAACCTTCGCCCTCTCGAAATCCATAATTGAGTCCAACGGCTTGGGCTGCAACGGCGCAAACCCAGTGGCGAATCTTGAATTTCTGATGAAACCAAGCGAACCCCATTTCAGAAAGTCGCCCGGAATTGCTCTCTCTTGCAGGTTTTGAAAGTTCGGTCGCACAGACGAAGTAGTAAAAGACTGTTTTGAGACGGTACATGTAAATGAAGGGTAGGCGAGGAGCTTTGGTGCTGCTAAGGCTATGATCCTTGAGACTCTTTGCATTGTAAAACACTCGAAAAATGTATATGAAGAGGAAAACCAAATTAGGCTTGCCGCGTCTTCCTCTGTTTCAAATGGATAATTAGTTTCACTGATTATACTCTCCTCCACCTCATCGACTTAGTTTTCTCCTGGAAAGTAAACGATCTGTGGGAAGCTAATTGAAAACTTTAATCAAACACCTAATGTGCAACAAATTTGATGGGTTTTTTTTCCTCCTTTATTTGGAGTCAGCAGGGAGCATGAAAGACGAGCAAGCTGAACAATGGACTAAACCGAAGATCTTATTGGGCTGGAACAAAAAACGCTCAGCTCGGACCTATACAGAGCCCATATCAAAAGTAACAAGGGCTCTAGATGTGTACCTACTGCATTTATTTTATTTTATTTTTTTAAGTAAATGATGTGTACCTCCTACATGTTACATGCATAAACCCAATTCATTATTAAATTAACAATTTTTATAATGTTCCTCCGAAACGGTCCAGTGGTAAAGATATTACAATAAAGAAATAACATCTCATTTATGTGTATAAATTTTTTGTAAAAAGCCTTTACTGGTTCTTTCCAAGGGTTTATATCGTTAAGTAAGATGAGTATAATTACCATGCAAATTCCTCTGTGGTCTTTTATTTTTCTTTCCCTTTTAATAAAACAAAAATTACAATGCAAAAATATAGAAATTTGCGTTTTTCCTTTAAATTAAACTAAAGTAGATGTTTGATTTTTTTATTTTTATTTTGGGTAAATAAAGTTGCTTTTAAGCACCAAAAAATGTCTCAGAGCTTACAAAGCGGACTCTCTTAAAGAGGAGTCAGACCTGATAAAACTACTCGATGTTGGTGACATTTTGCAACTCCCATGGCATTGCCTACTTTTGACTTAAGAGTAAAAAATTAGGATTGGCTCTGACTCTGAGAAAGCTGTTGAGGGGTTTCAGTAAGTTAATTTGTTTTTCTCTGTCTTCTTCAATGTGTGCACCAGCTTCAAATGAATTTATTTATGTCCTTAAAAGCTGACTAGCATGGTGGGCAATCTCAATCACACATGTCTGCTCCACATTTTAAGCTGCATATGCTCATCACTCTATATCTAATCCCCCCTATTATATTTTGACTTTGAAATCTCTCATCCATCGGAAAATCTATTTCATTTCTCTGTCGAAACCTATAAACAAAACAGAAGGGCTTGGAGGGTCCTCAGATAAAAATACATACACAGGACCAAAAACCATTTAGTTTTCATGCTTGCAGACAATAATAACAAAAGGAGATTTCTGTGAGTCAGTTTCATGGTTAATAAATGTGCGCATGCAATCTGGTCACGGAGTTATAATTTAGCATTTTTCCTTTTATATATATACATTTCCTTTTCATGGGTATTTTATGGAATAATGAAAAAAGACTCTATTCTTGATGAAAAAAGACTATTCAATCAAGTTTATTGCACTTCATGCGCATAACCCATTCTCTGATTCTCATCCTTGTTGTAAAGATTATTATCACACACACAAAAAAAAAAAAAAAAAAAA
>QANX01003524.1:52803-76182 GCA_003254975.1 Ochetophila trinervis
AAAAAAAAAAAAAAAAAAAAAAAAAAATTGTTGTAAAGACAGGGTAGGAACATAGTGTGATGTGGCAAGATCTGAGTGGAAGCAGTATACGTGTAGGTTCACTAAAGTAGCATGTTCATCCCTGACTTTTTATTTATCTCTCAGTTAATTTTTTTTTTTTTTTATATGAAACACTATAAGATGATCAATCAAACGAGGCTCCCACTACAATTTAACCTGTGAGTGTTAGACCTTTGGTACTGAAGCTTTCTCTTTTTCAGGTCCACAATCTCTGGTCTGAACCGACTAAAGCCGAATGGAAACAAGGAGGGAGATGGTCCACAGCTTTTACTGTGTCCTGATCACCACCTATATAGCTTTTCACTTGCACTTTTCAGGTCCTTCTTTAGTGGACGAAGCTTTTAAACACTAGTAAATGAAAGCAAATGGGGGTCCAGGAACTAGGCCTAGAGAGTCTACAAAGTAATTAAAATGTATGTGAACGGGAATTTATGATCTGGGGTGAGTGAGGTCCCTCCTTCTTGCACATGCACTGCATTTAACAACTTCTTTGCCTGGTTTGTATGCTCTCAGTCACCATCAGTTTCAGTACTACTCAGCCTTATATGTTTTTTTCTTTATTTTGGTACTAAGTATTCAGTGGTACTCCTTGTTTGCCATAATCTTATGGGTACGGAAGATTTCCAATATGACAATCGCAATATTGAAGACTACTGAAGGTTAATTAGAGTCCTCTGTTTGTACTGATAGAGGGTTTTGTGTTCTATATGTGTTAAAATTATTTTGCAAGTCAAACTGATTGAAAATCAAAGCGTAGTTCTTAATCTTTCTAGCTAAGTGGATAAATAATATTTAATTTAATTTGGAAAGAAAGTTGTTATGTACACAATGATTAGCATATGAAAGACAAAATACTATTCAGTCAAAAGGGAATATATATTTGAGAGGACTTAATAAACTATAAACCCGTGAATGATGATTCTCACTAAACGTGATTTTAAGCATCTAGCTAGACCCCAAGATTTTATTTAAGCACAGAACATTGAGACATTTTGACTTAAATACCCCATTAATAATATAAAATTAATTAGAGTGGGAAATATGCAAATGTAATTTTAGTGTGCATTCAAGGTGGCTTTCTTAAGTAGACCTTTACTTTCTCTTCTTCATTGGGCTTCACGGGTAGAGTATTCTATATATCATGATGATGATTCTCTGTTTGTGTTTTCCACATGCCTGTTTGGCCTTTGCCAAATTTTTTTTTTGATAAAGAGCCTTTGCCAAATTTTCAAGCCTAATAGTCCTTCACTTTTATATTCTACTCCACTATAATACAACCCCTTTGTCCTAAGCTGTCCCTATAATGCAATTATAATGTCTGTCCTTTCTTCTTCTTCATCATCTTCTTCTGTATTCACTAGTTTTTCACTTTTCCTGCTGCTTATCCTCCACTTATATACTTCGTTTTGCTTAGCCAAATCCATTAACACTGCTCGTCCACGCCGCAAACTCTCTGTTGAGTACTACTCCAAATCCTGCCCTCAACTTGAACAATTGGTCTCCTCAATCACAACCCAGCAGTTCAAAGAAGTACCTATTTCAGGACCAGCAACCATTCGGCTTTTCTTCCATGACTGCTTTGTAGAAGTAATCAGCACTGTTTTCTGGGCATGCATGTTCATTGATTTAGTAGATGATTAATACCCCATATTTTACTTATGATTTTATTCTTAATTAATTAGTATCTCTTGCATTTTATACTGAATTAATTATTATTATTTGGTGAATGATCAAGGGCTGTGATGGATCTATTCTAATAGAATCAAAGGCTGGAAGCAAAATGGTAGCAGAGAAGGATGCAGCAGTTAACAAGGACCTGAGAGTGGAAGGATTTGAGAGTGTAAAGAAGGCAAAAGCTTTGGTGGAGAGCAAGTGTCCTGGTGTTGTGTCTTGTGCAGACATTCTTGCTATTGCAGCCAGGGATTTTGTCCACTTGGTATTTTTCTCCCCACAAGTTTGTCATGCTGTTATAGACTAAGTAAAAGGGTATTATGTACATTGTTAAAATATATAACTCAATTCTAATCTACATCTCACAAGTTTGAGCTTATGAGATCAATGATACTGAATTATGGTTCAAATGGTTCAATATAGTATCAGAGCTGCATGTCTTGAGTTTGATACCTAAGAGTACCAGTTTTCAGGTATTAATTCATCTTTCACATGTTGGGCTTGCTTGTTCCGTTTTTCTCTCACATCCTAGTCAATTACGAACAAATAGATGTAAATAAGTGTCAATGAATAATGAATGTAAATAGTTTTTAATTAAGCACATCAAATGGCTAATGGAGAAGAAGCTAGCTCAATGTATCCTGTAGGTTCATATATATATATATATATATATATATTGCACATAAACGAAGTAAAAGAGAGGGAAAATTGAATCCAATCAAATTTTCACACATTGCAAGAGAATAATAATTGTTTGATTTCTTGTGTCTGTCAAATTAAGTTTTTCGATCTCTGACCAGAAAAAGACAAATTTGAATTTTCTTTTACTTCGTTTTTCTTTCTTCTGGGAGGGGTCAGATTTTAAGAGTATAAATGAATTATAATAGTGAAGATGCTTCCAGAGTAAGAAATCTGGACGAAGATTTGTCTAGTCATATCCTACAAATCAAGTTATATATATATAAACACAAGTTTCTATGAGTTTAAAACATTTCCTTTTGGTTAATTATCTGTCTTTAACTCAGCTTATGCTGAACAGTTTGTCCTATTACCTACTGGTATATAGTCCAACCCTAGTTGCTTTGAGTAAGACAAGTCGGTTTTTTAACTTTTCTTCTTCTTATACTAATGATAATGCTAGTTTTTGTAGTTTAGTGATCATAATCAATTTGTCATTTTGTACTTCTATTGTTAATATATTACATAATTATAATTTTTAACAGCTGCATGGTGGTAGACAACTATTTTTGCCTTTCTCGTTCTAACTTTGAAATATACAACCAAATATTGTCTAGGCTTAATTAGCAAATATATAAGAGCCTAAAGTATATATGTATCTGTGCAGGCAGGGGGTCCATACTATCAAGTTAAGAAAGGAAGGTGGGATGGAAAAATATCAATGGCAGCAAGAGTGGGGTCCAACATTCCCCAAGCAAATTTCACCGTTGATCAGCTCCTCAAACTCTTCAATTCAAAAGGACTAGCACTTGAAGACCTTGTTGTTCTTTCAGGTGCACATACATTTGGTTTTGCGCACTGTCACAACTTTGTTAGCAGGCTCTATGACTACAAGAGCACCAAGAAACCCGACCCGGCGATCGACCCGAGACTACTAAAGGCTCTGAGAATGTCATGCCCACAAAATGGTGGAAATGCAGACATTGTTGCACCATTTGATGTTACTACCCCGTTCTCTTTTGATCATGCCTATTATGGAAATTTGGAGTCTAAATTGGGGTTGTTAGCCTCTGATCAAGCCCTGTTTTTGGACCCACGGACTAGGCCTTCGGTTCAAACATTGGCAAAGGATAAACAAAAGTTTTTTCAAGCTTTTGCAGTGGCCATGGAGAAAATGGGCTCAATAGGTGTCAAAAGGGGAGGAAAACATGGAGAGAAAAGGAAAGATTGTGTCCTGCATATTTGATGAGCACTAGACCCTTTTTTTTTTTTTCCTTCAGTTTATTTTATTAGGCTTTTAGTAGTTTTTTGTTCTTAATTTTTTTTCTCCATTTGATTTGTTTGGCCCTTTGGTTTCTGAGTTGTCTTTTCTTTTTCTTTTGCCTTTTGTATATGGGAAAAAAGTTCTAATTAAAACTTGACAGATATTACTTCTGCAATCACAAAATGGAGAAATTTTTTGGTAGAACGGACATGTCTTTCTTTTTATATTTATTTATGGAATCTACATGGTGTGTCCACTTGTATGTAAGAGAGAAACCGTATTCGTCTGGCTCACATAAGTATTTTCCCTCTAAATGGTATATACTACAATTACTTAATAATAATAACAAAAATGTTAAGAGAATTCCAACAAAAAAGTAGTCTCTAAATGGTACATACTACAATTATTGTTTTTGATGAATACATACTGCAATTACTGAATAATTTACAATTAGACAACTTTGATATCACAATAGTTTATTTTTTTCTTTTGTTTAGTTCTTTATCGAAATTCAATTTATTTTCTTCTTCATCTTAACTTTATTTTCTATGTCATTCAATACAAAATTATTTTCTTCGAGCTCTTTTGTTTCTACTTGCATTAAGGTTTTTCATGTGTTGCTAAATTTGTGAGTTTTCAATTTTTTATTAAGTTATTTCTTAACTCTTCAAAAAAAAAAAAAAAAAAACTAACCTTTAAATTTTTTTTAATTTTTGTTAAAAAGACTCGCTTTTTGGCACATATGTCCGCATTTTGGCACCTTTAGAACACTCAAATGAACTCACAAAAGATGGTAGTTCCCATATGTAGTCCTTGAAAGCTTCAATCTTTAGATTTTCACCACAAGCTAAAACTCATTTTTGTTCTTTAGTAATACAGAGAGGAAAAATGAAGTCCCCATTTAAGTTGAAAGGTTAGAACCCTAAAATTTGTACCGATAATATAGTACAATTGATTATTTATAAATAGATATTTAATTAATATGTTATAGTATCTATATTTTACTTTATTTTTATGGCGTATAAAAGTTATATGATCAATTATAAAAATAATAAAAAATGATTCACAGTTATATTCAATTGTTTTTTTTCCAAATCATTAAAGCATTTGAGTTTTTAAAACATAATAATTTTTTTCTTCAATTCCAAAAATTGCATTGGTGAATTATAAAAACAAATAAATAGTTGGAGCAGCAAACCACGGAAAATGTACGCGGTGTCCATCATCCCCTCATTCGCGACCATACGCACCAAGCGAGCGCAACCAATCAAAGCAATGCGAGCCGTGGTCCAGCGAGTTGCCTCTGCTAGCGTCCAGGTCAGTCACTTACTCTCTCACCGATCGTTTTCTTAACCTACACCTCACCGGCGCAACATAGCACACTTTCAGGTCGAAGGACGCACAATCTCCGAGATTGGGCCGGGCCTGCTCGTCCTCGTCGGCCTCCACGATTCCGACTCGGAATCCGATGCCGAGTTCATGTACTACATTCCCTTGCCCAGAATTTCTCATTTTTTTTATTTTTTTTTTTACATTTTACCTAAATTTATTTTGCTTAACTGTGTCTTTTTTCTACTTGGTAGATGCCGGAAGGTTTTGAATATGAGATTATTCCCTAATGAAACTACTGGCAGAGGATGGGACCAAAACGTAATTTCCCCATTTTCTCTTTCTAACTGTATTAACGGCTAATAATAATACGATTAGTATATTATACTGTTAAAGGGGTTTTCTGGGTTTTAGGGATTTCTTTCTTCTTTTTCTTTTTTTTCTTTTGCATTTTCTTTGGGCCAAAGTATATGAAATTAACTTCTTTGCAGGTAATGCAGAAGAATTATGAAGTTCTACTAGGTATTTTAAATTTTATTTTTTTATTTTTCCACCTTGTCCTAGTGAAAAAATAAGGAAAACTATAGCAAGATTAAAACAATGAAGTGGTACTGTAAAAGTCCTAATGCTGTGTGTATTGCAGTGAGTCAGTTTACATTGTACGGATTTTTGAAGGGTAACAAGCCGGATTTTCACGTGGCGATGCCACCCCAGAAAGCAAAGCCCTTTTATGCTTCTTTAGTTGATAGGTTTAAGCAATCTTACAATCCAGACGCAATAAAAGGTACTGCTTTTTTTGTTCTCTGGTAGTCTGCTAAATTAGTTGTTGACTTGTTTCTTTGCTTTCATGGATTTTGTGGAACTTAATTTGGACTAGGCAGGGAAGCATCCAATATTCTCTTTTATGTGTGTAGAAAACGTAGTGCGTGGCTTTTGTATATGCTATGGCTCTGATGATTTCACATTTGATGTAATTTGGATAATACAAAGATCCTATAACAGTTTTGAGTAATGATTTCATGTGGCATCATTGCTCATTCATCGTTTCCGGTTATTGTAATTTTAAATTTCCAAGATGTTATCTGTCTAAAACTTGTGAAAAAAAACAAATTTTGATCAATGATTCGTATTTCCTTCTCATTTTGTGCTATATTGTTGGCTGCATGGAAGTTTTATATGGTTCCGTTATCTTTTTCTTTACCAGATTGGGGGTTTAAGTTTTATAATTCTTAACTTCTGTTAAATTTGTGCCGCTGCGTTGTTTAAGTAGAGTGATGCATATTTCATATGGTTCTAATGTGGATGCTTCGCATGCTATGACATGTACTAGATTCTATAGTAATTCTCTCAGTATCTTCATTCATTACTGTGTAGATGGCATCTTTGGAGCAATGATGAAGGTAAGGTTACCTTGTAGCTTTTGTCATTCCTTATGATTTTTCAGTTATAATTGCATGCATAATAGGTAAAGACCTCTTAATCTTTAATTTTTTTATTCTGTAAAGGTCAGTTTGGTTAACGATGGACCAGTTACAATGCAGCTTGACTCGCAATTACCCAAGTGAGTACAGCATGCCTCAATGAATCTGCAATAACAATGTCAAATATTCGAAGTAAGATTATTTTGGTCTCTAAAACTATGCTTAACCTTTCCAGGATTTCAAGTGATGCTGAAAAATCATAATTTGGTTTTGTTGAGTTCAACTTACTTGCAGTTGGCAATGGGACACCTGTGTTTTTTTTTTTTGTTTTTCTTTTTATTAACAATGGATGATGGACCTTGGAATGAAAGTAGCTTGCTGGATGTAAAATTTGATTTTTGTTAATTACAGCGAAGCTCTCACTCCTTATGGGAAACCTTGTGCATTTTGCTGAGGTGAATTGTCTACATTTTCAGCATGTTATTTTTGTTGAAGTTCGCTAAAAGTGCAATAGTTTGTAATCTTACCATATAAAGAATATTAATATTGACAAATCAATATAACAACGATACTGATTCTGTTGATGGGTAGATTTGTACATTATAGCATTTTAAAATTCTTTTCATGTCTTGAATCTGCTTGATTTGAATCGGATGTTAAAAACATCAATTATATACTAGGTGAATTACACACGTACATGAAGGACAAAATGTATTTCCTGTATAATTTGATTATAAAAAAGGTCCCTAAGTTAATTTTTTCTGCCATAATCTCCTCCTGCCCTGGAGTATGTTCAATTTTAATTAGATTATCCAAAGGCCAAAAGCATACCTAACAAAAATAACAAATGAAGCATGAGACGCTTTCATTTGTTTCAGTGGCCATATTCAAAGACACAATACAAGCAATATAAACCTAGGTCATTTTTTCCAAAACAGATGCCAAAGAAACTTGTCAAGCAGGTTGCTTGAAATGTAGCATTCCCATCATGAGGCATCGAATACAAGCAACTGTTTTAGAGCTCCTATGGCTTCATTGAGAGGATTGTGGCTGCCATAAACAGTGCTTCTTTCGAACACGACAAGATTTCCATGTCCCTGCACCAGGACGTGTTGTAACAAAAATAAAATACGAAATATTGAAACTGTTGTTCATGTAGTTTTCATTTTGCCTACGATACACTATGCATACAAAAAATAAATTATAACGACAAGAATAATAATTAAAAAATAAAAATAAAAACCCCCCTCAAAATTTGATTGATTTAAGTTACTAAAAAAGTCTGTTCCATAATAGTTTTGTTTAGTGTCGTTAAATCTATTTTTCAAAGCAATTTCAAGTTGGTTTCAATTAAAAAAATAAAAGAATATATATCATGTAAACAAGATACTTAAGGCAAGTTGCAATAGCAATTGAAACATAAGCACATTAAATTGGTGGCGAGCATGAGCTTACTCTGCAGCAGTTCTCAAACTTTTAAAAGCAGATATCAAATTCTTGCAAATTTCAATAACAGAGCTGCTTCTACTTTCTTGGTTGCCAGGAGAGTTGTCTTCATCAGGATATTGTCCAGGTGGTAGTGACAGATAAGCCTACAAGGAAAAAATATTATTGGTATTGTTATTGCAGCACTTAGAATATATTATTTCAAGCATATCAAACTCAGTTTATTAAAAAAAAAAAGTTTATCTCAATGATTTGTAGTCTTGTAAAAAAAGATAAAAAAAAAATACATACTTCTGTTTAGAAATTAATTGCATATAACTAGAAAGTAGAATAATGCTCATTTTGTACCATACATAAATGATGATCATGTTAAAGCTCACAAATTACAAAAAGCCCTGAAATAAAAACTGGTCGCATACAGCACTGTAATCCTAGAAAGCTACAAGAGCATTCTTTTGACAATGCTTTTACTCCTACTTAAACCCCACTAGCTGCCCGAAGGTGCTTTGTCATCATCAAGCATGAAAAAGTCATTTGAATCTGTGGTTGTCACTTTTTAGTCCAGACTTCGCAACACTTAAATATAAAATTTATCAATTTGAAGCAAATAGGAGATCTATATAGAAATTCCTCAGCTCACTATGCATGTGCATCACAGCCCAACCTCAAACTGTTGGGGCTCACCATAATTTCTTACCTTTTTAAATAAGAACTGCAAGATACCACCATTCCAAACATACAAAATTGCTTTCACATGACTGCAGCTTCTAAAACTTTCACAAATTCACAATCTTTATAAACTCTAAGATTCTTTGCTTTCAAATGGTCTATGTGACTGTATAATAAATGGAAGAGAGCAAACCAATACAATACCAAGGATACAATATGATTTTCCAAAATTTATAAGTGACAAGAGATTTCTATTAACAGAATAGACATGCAATATGTCAAGATGCAATTGACAGCATTATAGCATAACAGAGTACATAGATCGCTTTGCACGTGAAGGGCATATTTTATAAATGGAGTAAGTTAATACGTCACTTTAGACTTCATTAACATTGATCTAGATATGCATGGAATGCAAAGACAATCACCTGAAAACCATGTACTAAAAGCAACTGAACTTCTTCTGTCCCTATTTTCTTTATAATACTTCTTGTGCCAGTGATATTTGAAAAGCACTTCAATGCTCCACTGAATGTTGTATCATCTGCAGAACCATTCGATCTACGAGTGCGAACAGAAGGCTGCAATATTGGAAATTATGACAAGAATGAGGAGACTATCAATGAGGCAACGGCATGCTTGAAAATTTTTATGCTCAGCCAAAGAAGCCTTCAAGACAACATAAACATGTGAACAGAATAAATGGAAGTATTGTGTTGGCTGATTTATAAATTCATTTGAAAACAATACTTCAAAATCTGACTTACCTTAGAAATGTATTTCCAGAAATACTGCTCAACTACTTCAAGCTTAAGTTTAGGATCAACAAAGACCTGCAAAGCAATTAGCCGAGTAAACTATTAGCTAGCTCAACTGAATTTCTTCTGTCCCAATTTTCTTAATAATGATTTGTCTGAACTATGAGTTCTTACATAGAACAAGATGAAGCATGGACAAATGAAATATGATAACAATTTCTAATAGAGGAAAGTAACAATTTTTATAAAATAAATATTGGCAAGTAAATTAAAATAATCAGATAAAAGCTCAACACTTTCAAAATTGCAAGGACAAAATTTGTGAACCAGCAAATATTTGGTAGACAATGGTACTATTGAACCCCTTTTGTCAATACTCTGAGTGTGTATGAGAGAGGGAGAGAGTAAAAATAATATATGGAGAATTACCTGAAGAAAAGGGTGAAGAATATTATTATTATACGTTAATTCATCTAGAATTATCTCCACCAGAGGGGTTCTGCACAAAATATCAGTAGGGCATTTACTCTCAGTAAATAAAAGATAATATATGAACCAAAAGAAATTTTCATTTTATAAAGAAAAGAAGCATCCACCTGACACCATCAGCTCTGGAAGTACAACCTTGTGCATCTGCTTTATTCTTAGATTTATCAAGCTCCATGATCTAAAAAGCCACAAAATCAGTAGCCACAAATGGGTAAAATTTTATCATCTTTGCTTATTAAGGAACTTACCATATTGAGAAGTCTCTGCACTGCAATGCTGGTATTCTTTCCTACCTCAAGAAAAGCAATTTCTTCAGCAATATCACACTTTTTGGTTGATTTTGCCACAGAATTGTCAGGACGTACCAGGTCATCACTGAATCCAATACAAATTTGATACAGCTTACGCATAATAGTTAAGCAATCCTTCATTAAGCTTTTGAAGTTTATTTTTCTTGATACCTATAAAAGAAATTTAATTTGAAATAAAGAGTCTTGCTATAACACATCAGTTAATAATTGGAACATCAAAAGTGAGAGACTATATCCTTCAATATTCATGTACTGAAAGATAGGGAAGTACCAAAAGCATGTTAAGCAAAGACTCCCTCAGAAGGATCCAATTCGCAGTTTCTACAGAAAATAACAAACAACTTCAAAAACTTCCATAAAGCCAACTTCAGAAAATAATAAATATCAATATACCTTCATACTTGCTTTTGCGAGGTACAAAATCACCTTCAAGAATGTTGACTAGATATTGAAACAATAACATCTTTCCCAGGGACTGCAACAAAACAAGATTAAGAAAGGCCAGAGTGACGCAGTGATACATATTTAATGAATAAATAAGAAAACCACCAGATTGAAAAGACTTAATTATAACAAGGCATCTATTTCAAAAAACTAAAAATAAAATAAAATAAAATAAATTATAACAAGGCATCAGAGAAACTCCCCTTTACAACAGATCATCAATCATAAGGAGACAAACTGCTGCTTGAGAAATCTGGAAACCCAAGAAATATATGTAGAATCTAAAGGATACATCATAAGATTTACCATCAGTCTACTATACTCTCAACCTTACAATCTACTTTATTTAGGTACTCCTTGAAAGGCTTAAGATTATATAAGAACAGTACATCAAAATCCGAAAACCATGACCCAAGCATTACAGACCAACCATATAAGGCAGAATTCTTACATTTAATATAAACATTACTAACAGCATGTAAAGTGTATAATTAAGTGTTTCCTAAAGCATTCACATCTTTGGTATCAGTACGTTTATAATCCTATTGCTTACCCTCATAATGTCCTTACGTTTTTGCAACTCATGTTTATACATCGAATTTCCAGTCCTTCATCTAACCAATATCTTGTATCTACAGTTTGCACCAAGATCCAATTGCATTATACAGGTGAGGAAACAACTAGATATGTACACTTATACGTAACCTTAGCTAACAATGGTTGATTTCATCGTTTATGACCCCTAAACAATTATGCCGTAGCCTTCAATTAACCCATCCAGAGATAACAAAAGGTTCAGTACAATCATGATAAACAAAGGAAAGATAAACTAGAGAAAAACAAACCTTTGTATCACATGATTGAAATCTCTGTTCATCAGCCACATCAGCAAGGTCTTGTATCAGGATAAGAAAACCCTAAGATTGGGAAGAGACACCTCAATGAAAGCAGAATTTGAATACATAGGTTTATGAATTCAGGTTTAATAAACAAATACTACTAACAAAAATAAGAAATGAATATGTAATCCATCAAGGAGAAGACATAAATCCTACGTCCAAGACAAAAATAAGACACTATGCGCTGATGACTTGGTCATCTACTAATCTTCACCCATGTGCTGTGAATCTAGCAACCGGCATTTCCCACCAAAAGAGAAAAGGAAAGAGTTATAGAATGTTACTATGCACATGATCTTCCAAACACAGTGTATGTCTTTGATGGGAACATCCGTTATTCACAACCACATGGAAAACAGAAGAGTATTTTTCATGAGATTGAACAGTGTGAGCAATATACTTAAAATTTGGTAAATGTTTCAAAATATTGTAGAGAGAATTGTACAGCATCCTTTAAAAAGATCAAAAAACGGATGGAAACCACATATAATGCCTAACTACAGCAAAGCTAACTCACAGACGAGTCTAATGGTCCTCCAGCGTCTTTAGCAGCTTCTCTCTCAAAACTGGTAATCTCCAAGCTAAATATAAAAGGTGACCAAGCCTGTCAAGAAAACAGTAGTATTGAACATCATGAAACATGTAATAAGTACAACAATATAATTTATAGCCACATGTATTGAAAATAATATAGAATGAAAGCTCTTTAATACCTCTTTAACCACAACCAAATCAGTCATATCTTGGTTAGTTGATTTCAATTTACCTACTCCAGACAAATAAACCCGGGGGAAACACTATTTTCCATATATGGAAAAAGATATTGTTAGAACTTTGCGCCACATGAGAATTTCATTATAAACTTATAAAAAATAAAAAAATAACAATAAGAAGAAGTGTTTTATGAGAACCTTATCTAACTCATTCAAAAGCTGATAACTTGTGATAATCAACTCCAGAGATTTCTCAATCCTTAGGATATTGAATACCGCCTGACATATTTTACTTTCACAGCAACATTGACAAAGAGGCAAGGTTATTTAATCAAGAAGCAACGTTATATATCTACTTTTCTATGCAAGTAACAAAAAGTAAACAAGCTATCTAAAAGCAGAACTTTCAAGCTGAGGCAGATAGGAATTGCACAAACAAGTTGCTAATATTCTTTAGGTATTGTATTGAAAAAACACAACCTTTTGTGCCTGTTCACAAATTAATTTAGTTTTAAACAAAATTTCAATAAATTCACAGAACAGGGCGTGACCACTGCTATAAAGTTGAAAGATTTTTCTATTATTTGTACGTATATCTAAGACACATGCATACATAGACAGAGGCAAAGATAGAGAAATACTAGGAAGGTTGAGTTCGACTTTCTGAAACAATCGAAGCAGCACGAACGGCTTCAAGAAAAGCAATTCCTGTTCAGCAATCCACATTAGATAAAAAAATAAAATAAAAAGTTAAAAATAGTACTAATTCCCGGTTCCTGTTTGTTTGCTTGGCTTGCTAAGAAAATGCTGCAAACGTACATAAACCGAAATTCCAATTTCAAATCTTCATTATCAGGCTCAACAGAGTTCGGCCTCTTGTTTTACCATACAACATAACAACAATTAAACAAGTGAAAACAAAAATTCACTGCTGTTGGAGTTTTTTAGGAGCCAAACAGTATAAAACTTACGGTCATCGTGAGCGTCCTGAGTGTCTTTGGCTTCGGAGGCATCGAGGATGGCCAAAATGTTCTCCTCCAATCCTCCTCTATTTATGATTTTTCTTCTGTTACAGATCTCCATCTTCGCTCTGTTCCACAAACTTTTGAAACCCTAATCCTAAAATATGGTTTTTATTCCCGCCAAATTTCTTCTCACGCCTTTAACTCGAAGCCGGTACCATACCTAAACCTGTGGTTTCGAAATTTAAAAAAATTAATTAAAAAAATTAATTTTAAGCAAAAAAACTAAGGGTGCGGCTAAGCCGTCCGATCGGGTTCCCTTATGGAACCCGAAAACACAAAAATGAAATAACGATGGAAGACGTGTGAGGTCAAAATTGAATTTCTCCAAATGTTGACTTTCAATTTTAAAAAATTTCCAAAAATGCACCATTTTGTGGGAGGAGAAGCTCGGGCAAAAAATTTCTCCAAATGTTAGGGCTCAGGCCCTTCATTTTCGTGAGAGGAGAAGCTCACTCAAACCGAAGCTTCAAAGCTTTGTGGGAGGAGAAGCTCAAACGCATGCAGCCACCACTCGGCCTTACTACGGTCACGTCCTCTGCACAGTTGGCGGCGAATGCTCCAGCACGGGCTTCCTCTACACCAGTCGGAGGCGTTACTCCTCGGCTTCATCTGCACTGGTGGCGGCGATTTTCCTCTGTACCAATTGGCGGCGATACTTTAACAAGGTACTTGGTATCTTCAATAACTTAATTGCAGTTCATTTGATTGGGATGAAGTGGGGGGAAGATTTACACTATCTCAGAGTTTGGAACTTCAAGTTACTTTTCATAACTATCAAGTACTCAATCTACTCAATCGACGGCGTTAAAAAACAAGTTACAGTTTCTCCATTGAGACATATATGTACAGTTTCTCCATGGTTAGTCCCATAACTATCATTTACTTGTTTAGCCATTTGCATCGTTTTCATATGTCTACCATGTTTCTGGATTGATATTTTGCTTTCTGTGTTATAAAAGATCCAAGGCTTTATGCTGGGAATGACATTAAATCCTACTCATGGGTGTGTTTTGGTTTAGTTTGTTCCCCAGTTGATATATGGTCAAATCCTTCTTTTGTAGGTGCAAGATTAAGGGTCCGTTTGGTATAGTTGATCAAAGTAGAGCTTTTGTAGCTTCTCATAGTAGGTTTTTTCGCAAGAAGAGTTTTTATTAAATATTGATCGATTTTTGTCAATTATAAAAGTTCTGTGAATATTACAGTGATTGTTTGACAACATTACTAGAAATGTGCCTTCAATTTAAACATGTACATTATTTTTTTATTATACAAGTAATGTTAAAATAGCAAATTAAAGTTTCATTAGGATGTATTGGATAAGCATGTGGGTTCTCTTATGCCTATTTGCATTTTCATTTTGGTCACTTATGATGCCTATTTACATGCAAGTTTGAAGAAAAAACATAAACAAGAAAGCCTTAGAAGAAGCACTGGACCCTAAGATTGCAAGTCGGTGCAAGCATATTCAGGAAGAGATGCTTATGGTTATCCAGGGTGGACTTCTTTCTTCAGCAAAGCTGCCCAAGGTTAGGCTCTCTATGAAGGATATAATAACAATGCTTGTGCAAGCAAAGCCAAGAAGGAAGAGTATTTGTTAGAGTGGAGCACAAAATGCAATTAAAGATAGACCAATCTTTATTAGCACCTCACCAGTGATATCAAACTAATACTTTGAGTTGCTAGTTTCTTTTATGTATTTTCTTTTTAATTTTTTGCAAAAACAAAGTAGATTGATATGTAAATTTGTGTAATTTGGATGAGGTTGGGGTATTTGTTGTTGTCACATAACAATTGCTGTAGCCAGAAAATTAGTAGCTTGAAGACTTTCTCTTAGCCAAAGTTTATTGCAACTTCAATTGACAGCTCTAGTTTAGATGGGATGAGCCCTAACATATTGAGGACCAATTCTTGCTTATGTTCATGTACTTGTTGCCTTTGCTTAATAAAAAAAAAAAAGACTTGGTTTAATCTCATATTCTGTGAATTCTATATAGCTAATTAATTATTTTACAAAGGTACTTTTATATTTTTTTGGTAGTATATTAACAAAGAGTACTTCCAAGTTATAGATATGTATGTATGTATGTATATTTATATATAGTCTCTGATTTACCATTTTGCATTTTCAATGGTAGAATTTACCTATCTCTGTGGGTTGTTGCTTGAGCAAATGGAGGTGCATATGCATGTTGCTGATAAATATTTTGTCTATGTTTTACGAAGTAACCAATGGAGATAATGGTTCTTTATGTGGTGGGGGAGAGATTTCTCTTATTAACGAGTACAAAATATAAGAATAAAATGGTGCATGATATATATGCAATTGAAATGATAATCAATATGTGGTTTGTAAATATAATACATTTTTGCTTTTTGATAATCAGATATAATTGTCATGACAAGTTAGTAATCTAAAAGTCAATAAAAATCATGCTATCAATTTAACGCATACACTGTCAGCTTTAATTCTAATTTCTACATGTATTACAAAAAGAGCATTTATTATAAAATTGTAACCCCTATAGTTCAGCAAATGGAGGAGTTGCAAGTAATTTCTTCAACCAAGACAGTCTATGTTATTAGTGGAAGACCTCAAGCATCAAATGCATTTGTTGTTGCATANGTTTTATATACCCACCTCAAGCATCAAATGCATTTGTTGTTGCATAGGTCTATCATTCTGGAGAGCTTCAAAGTAGATGAGTCAGTAACACATCTACTTTGACACCTTCATGAAGCAAGCAAATTTGAGGAAATTCAACAACATAAATGCTAAGTTGAGCTTGCATCAGTCTCCTTAGCAGCTTCTTCTCATCAAGTGGGGGACCAAATATCGCTTTGCCCGAAACAACTCCAATTCTAAAAAGCCAATTAATCATCACTGAAAGTCCATAAATAATCATATCAAGAACATTGTAAAGTTTAAAATTAAGCAGATTAAACTAACTGTANCTGATAAATATTTTGTCTATGTTTTACGAAGTAACCAATGGAGATAATGGTTCTTTATGTGGTGGGGGAGAGATTTCTCTTATTAACGAGTACAAAATATAAGAATAAAATGGTGCATGATATATATGCAATTGAAATGATAATCAATATGTGGTTTGTAAATATAATACATTTTTGCTTTTTGATAATCAGATATAATTGTCATGACAAGTTAGTAATCTAAAAGTCAATAAAAATCATGCTATCAATTTAACGCATACACTGTCAGCTTTAATTCTAATTTCTACATGTATTACAAAAAGAGCATTTATTATAAAATTGTAACCCCTATAGTTCCGCAAATGGAGGAGTTGCAAGTAATTTCTTCAACCAAGACAGTCTATGTTATTAGTGGAAGACCTCAAGCATCAAATGCATTTGTTGTTGCATAGGTCTATCATTCTGGAGAGCTTCAAAGTAGATGAGTCGGTAACACCTCTACTTTGACACCTTCATGAAGCAAGCAAATTTGAGGAAATTCAACAACATAAATGCTAAGTTGAGCTTGCATCAATCTCCTTAGCAGCTTCTTCTCATCAAGTGGGGGACCAAATATCGCTTTGCCCGAAACAACTCCAATTCTAAAAAGCCAATTAATCATCACTGAAAGTCCATAAATAATCATATCAAGAACATTGTAAAGTTTAAAATTAAGCAGATTAAACTAACTGTATTAAACAATGCTCTCTAACCTGAATCTACGCCATATATTGGAAAACTACTTGGCATTGCTCCTATGGCACATAAAAAACTGAAGCAAAGAATGTTTTTTGACCAACAAAGCTATAAATCGATCAGATGATTTGTGTGTGTGTGTGTGTGTGTTTGAGAGGAATGTCAATGAAATAGAGATAGCGCTATGATATGTAATGCATGTTGAAGGATAAAATACTAGCCAATCTGGAAATTCATGGTAGTGGAAGACCACTCAAAAAAATGAAAAACATGGATTACATCTTGTGTAGAAAGCAAATTGAAAAGTACAGCCAAACATTGCATATCAGAGCATTCTCAAATACAATATAGCCTTCTTTTTGGTACATTTTTATAAACCTTTTTGTTGGGACTCTTTACTCTCAATAAATCTTTGCAAAATCAAAAATCAGTTTTGGAATTCCATCTATCTTTATATGATCCTGGTAGCATTTTTTAATATATGCATCTCATAGTGCAAATACCCATATTAGATTTGCGTTGTTTTCCTGGTGAGAGGTACATTTGCCTTAAACGTGAGAGAAACAAATACCATTGAGAAAGTTAAGGCTAGAAAATTTTGTGGAGGAGAATCGCCGCTGCCGGTGCAGACGAAGCCGAGGAGTAACGCCGTTGACTGGTGCAGAGGAAGCCCGTGCTAGATCATTCGTTGCCGACTGGTGCAGAAGAAGCCCCTGCTGGAGCATTCGCCACCGATTGCTCTTAGATTTGCTGCCAACTGTGCAAATGGCGTGACATGAGTAAGGTCAACTGGTGGCTGCATGCGTTTGAGCTTTTCCTCCCATAAAGCTTCGAAGCTTCGGTTTGAGTGAGCTTCTCCTCCCAAGAAAATGAAGGGTGCGGGTCCTAAAATTTGGAGAAATTTTTTGCTCGAGCTTCTCCTCCCACGAAACGGTGCATTTTTAGAAAGTTTTTGAAATTGAAAATCAAAATTGGCCAACTGACTGAGCCCATCTCTGCGTTTCCTTCGTGTTTCTTCCGTCCATTTTCGGACTCACTAAGGAACCCAAATTCGAGTACCTTAGCAGTCCCCAAAAAACTAATATATATATAGAGGAATGCTAAGGCACCCGAATTCTGTCTTAAAGAACCCGAATTCACTGTGAAATGTGAATTCACCGCTTGGTCAAAATTTGGCGATTTTGGTCAATATTCATTCAATTGGTCAAAACACACCGTTTCACATAATTTCAAAAAAATTCAGGTTTCTTCAAACACAGGTGCAAAGCTGAAGGGAGAACATCAAACCAGGCACAGTGAATTAGGGAGAACATCAAACGCATCCACCAGTCGGCCTCACTCTGGGCACCTCCGGCCACCAGTCAGCTTTTTCGTTCCTCTGCACTAGTCGGCGGCGAATCCAGGAGCCATCGGCGGCGAAGGCACCACCACGGGCTTCCTCTGCACCATAGGTGGCCTCTGCACTAGTCGGCAGCGATACTCTTCAGCTTCCTCTGCACCTCCTTCCCCACCAATCGGCGGCGACGATACTCCCCAGACGGCGGCGATCCTTGGTTTGCCGGAGGTATTTGCTAAATTTTGAAATTCAAGTTTTAGGGTTTTTTCCCCAATTTACCCTTTTAATCCGAAAATTTGATTTCAAAATTATGATTGAAATTTGATTGCTGGTACTTTCATTGAAATTTGATTTCAAAATTTAATTGTATATCATTGTTAAAGAGCCATGAATAATTTGTTCATCGTCATGATTGGTGATTCTCTCCTTGTTTCTTAGAAATTCGAAGTGTATAGCCAAAAAAAATAAAAATCAAATTAAGGCACCTTCATTTGTCAAAAATGCAGGCAATTTGTTGCTTATGGAAAATTAGAAGTCTATGAGGCTTGCAGATTTTGGTCTTGCAAGAGAAGAATCTGTGACTGAGATGATGACTGCAGAAACTGGAACTTATCGATAGATGGCTCATGAGGTTTGTGCCTTCTGGCTAGCATAGTATGATTGTTTAAGTGGATCTTCCATTTTGTTTATGCTGAATAGAATACACTGGTCTATGACTAGTGATTTATATATCAGTATCATGATGTAAGAGTTTTATGGCAAGGAATGACACCATAAACTTGCTGCCCAAAAAATTTAAACGTGCTGTCCAAAATACTTTCTCTATTCCAAACAAGTTGGCTATTTTCTACCTGGTTGATGAATTTGTCCCTGGAGGGCTAAACCCTCAGTTGAAGGCTTGAAGCATACTTGCATTTAGATATATAAATTTGATATGTGGTTCACAATGGTGAAATGGTTTAACTATAAACCCTAAGGTATTTTGGCAAAACATGGGTGTCCATATTACAAACCTAAAGTTTATCCATTTAAATAGTTTTACCGGTTTATGTTGCCAATTTACATTGAATGTTATATGGTCTACTTGTAATCTATCCTACTTTGTTCACAATTTGTCCTTTTGCAGTTGTACAGCACTGTGACATTGCGTCAAGGAGAGAAGAAGCATCAAGGAGAGAAGATCATTGAGCCATGTAATTGCATCCCAGAAATGCATTCATTGTTGTAAAAAAAAAAAACACAGAAGCAACTATCCCTTAACTGGTGTATAAATCAATATATAACTTGATGGAGTTTTGATTGGCTGTAACAGAGCTGAGTTTCTCTTTTCATTTTATGTATATCTCTGTATATTTATGTATATCATCACATTCGTGGTGGAAATTTTCTTTTTCTTTTTAAAAAATGGCAGTTTCAAAAAAATTATATTATACTTGTAATTGTACTTCACAAATACGAAGTAAATGAACTTGCAATTTCTGATATGGAAAAATATGATTCTCAACGAAGTGAAGGGGTTCTTAAAGATTCATTATCTTCATAGACAAAAATCCAATTACACTAAAAATTAAGATGCAATTCAAAAACAAAGGTAAATGAAGATGCAATTAAAAAACAGAGGGAATTGGAAAAAATTGACACAGAGAAGAAAGAGATTTTCTTAATCAATATTGTAAAAATTTTACACCTCGGTTCATAACATGGTTTCTCTAAAAGAAAATACCTTATCCTAATCTTGAAATAAAACTAGAAAAGAAAACCTGTGTAAAGTAAAACTCAAAAAGAAAACCTATGTAATCCTCCTAAAGAAGTCCAAATAAAAACTACTCCTAACACACAGCCTCAACAGCAAATTTGTTGGTTTCCTTGCAGCCAGTAGGACCGAGAGTGAGTTCATTGACAGGAATGGAACATTGAGTTTTTCCCATGCAATTATTCAAAACATATGAATACGCTTTAAAAGACTAGCATCTGCTTATGCTGAAAGATCCACAAGAGGCTTTAGGTAATCCAAAACTGACAAATTTAAGATCAAAAATAACTCTTCCTCTCCAGTAATTACAACTATAACTGCAACTATCTTCATTGGCTAAATATTTTGGTCAATACCTTCCAAGGCTCTGACCATTTACCCAAGCTTATCCTTTTCCCAATCCAAGCAAATCAACCACCTTAATGTTATAAAATAATATTTTATTTTGAAGTCACATTCTTGTTAATGAATGCCAATATAAAATATATACCTTGTACCAAACAAACATCCTACTTGTTGGAAAACCAAGATCGTGCCAAACATAACTATCTGATTCAGGGGTTTGTGCATAAAGTTGATTTGCATAACCAGCCAATCCAACTTTGTATATCCATTGATTCTTGGACAAGTCTGTAACCACCTTTTGATTACCTTTAGTCCCAACCAGTTGAACAGGACCAGTAATTCCAACTGGGACTTCATCAAATTGGGCTGAGCAACTAGAAAAATCTCAAAAAAAAGAAACTTAATTATCAAATTAATCAAGAATTTCACAAATAGCTAAATCCTAAATTGGGGAAAAAAACCTTAAAATCTTACATTTCAAAAGATTGAAAATACATCCGGTAATATCGCCGCTGACTGGTGCAGAGGTGCAGAGGAGTATTGCCGCTGCTGGTGCAGAGGAAGTCAGGAGTATGGAAGCCCATGGTGCAGAGGAAGCCTTCGGTGTTGCCTTTGCCGCCGATGGCTTCTGGCTTTGCCGTCAACGGGTGCAGAACATGAACCACAAGCCGGAGGTGGCCACAATAAGCTTAATTGGTGGCTGCGTTCGATGATCTCCCACCGCCGAGATTTCCTCTGGTTTGATATTCTTTGATTTCCGCTGAATACATGAATACACGAACCAATCGAGTTTGAAATTAAGGCTCAAACGATGCGTTTCATTTTGACCAAATCTCGGTTGAATTTTGACCAAGCTCGAATCCGATTTTGACCTGCATTTTGACCGACCTTTACACGGAATGTTTATGTGATTTCAGACTCGCTAAGGAACCCAATCGGGTGCCTTAGCAGTTCTATATATATGTGTGTGTGTGTGTGTGTGTGTGTGTGTGTGTGTGTGTGTAAAATATATTTTCAATGCATTTTCAAATTTTCATTTATGTTCTAAATTATTTTAAAAATAATTTGTAAAATTGAAATTTCAAGCAAAAAAAACATTTTCTTATAGTATTAAATTTTGTTTTATTTTTCATTAAAATAAAACTTATTTGTTTTTGGGCAAAAAAAATATGTAACGGTTATAAATTATATGCCACAAAGCATTGCAGAACCATCGAAAATGTCAATAGCAAACATATTATTGATAATTAAATTTTAATTTTTGGATTCTATATTTAAGTCAGTTTTTTACAGTGAAAATGTGTATTAAATGCTATAGATATGGTTTTTCAACTCTATTTAAGGATTGATTCACTCTCATAATCAATATGGTATGACCGAAAGCTAATCTGATTAAGCTTTGACGGTGTACCCACTCATCTTTTATTCGTTTCAATCAAGGATGAAAATATCGGTATCGACGGAAATATCGAAGGTTTAAAATACAGAAATATCGACAAAATATCGATATCGATAAAAAAATGAAAGAAAATGACGGAAATTTATAAAAAAATATGAAAATTTTTTATGAAACTTCAGGATATGATTATTTATTAGATACTTTATCAATTTAACTATAAAAATTGAAAAAATATTAAGTGGAAATCATATTTATCATAATTAAGAGGTTTATAATACTCACTGATAAGAACAAAAATCTTATTAATTAAGTAATGAATTATTCATTAATCAGAATAATAATACAAGTACATGATTACTTAAATATAAGTCAATATCACATAAATTTTTTTGGTGGTTGAAAATTTTCACTCTCTTCCTCATCCTCATTTCTAATTCACTATTGAGAGAAATATTGATCAAAAGACACTTCTCCTTGATAATTTTGCATGTAATTGTTAACATGCCAACTATATGGATTTAATATTTCATGTGAGTGTCTTTGCTGATAGTCATGATATGGATATGATGTTGATTGGCTTTGTTCATAACTACTAGCCCTTGATGGTTGAGTTTAAGAATGTATCCATGAGTTATTACTTAATGACATTCCATAACCATCCATGAAATAAGAGTTATAGTCACATTCAATCCTCATTGATCCAAAATTTATAAAAAAAGATTTATATTCTTGTTGTGAAATAAGGGTCATTGTTTTTTTTATTGAAGACTAAATGATGAGTGTCTGATTCTTTCACGTGAGCAATTATATTGGTAGAAAAAATGATTACAATATAAAAAAATAATACAATTTTATAATGTAGATAATTTACGTGATAAATCATATAAGTTATATGATTAGATGATGTGAATTTTAAACTTTTAATCAAATAATTTTTTTAACTTGTTGAAAATTTAAACCAAAATAATCTTCTTCTTTTTTAATTATAACTATTTTTTATTTTAAAATTGTAATAATTGTCTTACATTTTTTTTAACTGTTTCAATTTTGCTTTTAAATTCCAATTCGCCTAATTATATTTTAATTTAAAATATATCATCAATAAATAATTATAATTTAAAAAATACTCAAATATTTATAAAAATATATAATATTTTTAAATTTAACAATCTAAATTTTCTTGGAAATTTTCATATTTTCCATGAAAATTTCGGAAATTTCCACGGAAGTATCGGAAATTTCCATGGAAATTATGAAAATTTTGACCAGTTTGTGAAACAATTACCATAGAAATTTCGATGGAAATATCGCAGAAATATCGAAAATTTTCATGGAAATTATGAAAATTTTAACCAGTTTGTGAAGCAATTACCACGGAAATATCGGCGAAATTTTGGAAATTTCGTGTGAAATTATGAAAATTTGACCCTTTTTTTTCTGGGATGGAATTTTTTTCGGTGTGTAGAAAAAACAGAAATTTCGCCCATTTTTTTTATTTTTTCATCCATGGTTTCAATTAATAATGAGTTAATGCTTATTATATACAATAGCTTGTCATTAAGATGCTATTAATAAAGTTTGAGTGCCGGATTGCAATTTGTAGATGGTCATTGAATTGACTTATTAATTTGGGCATGTTCGGTTATATTTTTTGAAACAGTTTTTATAAATCAACTTTGAAATAAAAACGGTTTTTTTTTTTT
>QANX01003525.1:0-29783 GCA_003254975.1 Ochetophila trinervis
CGAAACCCTCAAACCCGAAACCCTAAACCCTAAACGCGAAACCCTAAACCCGAAACCCGAAACCCGAAACCCTAAACGCTAAACCCTAAACCCGTAACCCTAAACCCGTAACCCTAAACCCGTAACCCGTAAACCCCTAACCCGTAACCCTAACCCCTAACCCCTAAACCCGAACCCCGAACCCGGACCCCGAACACCTAAACCCTAAACGCGAAACCCTAAACGCGAAACCCTGAACGCTGAACCCTAAACCCCTAACCCCGAACCCTAGAATAAACCCTAGAATAAACCCTGGACCCTGGACCCTGGACCCTGGAACCTGGAACCTGGAACCTGGAACCTGGAACCTGGAACCTGGAACCAGAACCCAGAACGCGAAACCCGAACCCTAAACCCTAAACCCTAAACCTTAAACCCTAACCCCTAACCCCTCACCCCTCACCCCTCACCCCTCACCCCTCAACCCTCAACCCTCAACCCGAACCCCCGAACCCCCAACCCCTAACCCCTAACCCTAAACCCGAAACCCCAAACCGGAAACGCAAAACCCTAAACGCGAAACCCCAACCCCGAACATGAACCCCGAAACCCTAAACCCTATATATTAATTTAAATAAAAAAAACACTCACGTAAATGTCTAGTCAACACGACACGAACACGGATTAACACGAAAACTTCACAGGTTGAGTTCTAATAAACAAAATTTGACACGACATGACCACAGTTCAACACGACACGTTGACAGCCCTACCTAAAACCTTAAAGGTAATTAGAATTTTATAATATTTTAATGTTCAAAGGCTAATTAAAGCATTGGGTTTGAGAGGTTGAGTTTAAGGTTTTTTAAATTTTTAATGGATTTAGAGTTTATAAAGTCTAATCTTAAAAATAATTATTGTTGAATACATAATATGAACAAGGTAGGCTATGGCATGAACCTGCACTCAACTTAACCCCAACCCGGGGCAAATATTTTGCCCCATCCCACCCAAAATAATGTTTCCAATTATAATGTTTTAAATGTTTAAACTATGAATGTTTTAAGTTTTTTAAGGGTATTATTGTTTAGGGTGAATAAAGGTTTTAAGTCTTTTAAACAATTTTAATGTTAAAGGTAAATTAAGATAGAAGATTTGAGAGGTTATGGGTTTTAAAATGTCTAAGTGATTTTTGGAGTTTAGAGATTAAGATTTAAGAGTGTGAATGGAATTACAGTTTTAAAAAATTTTAGTGTTAAAAGGATTAATTGAAGTAATGCGTTTGTGAGGTTGAATGATTCAGTTTAGGGGTTTTTTAAATCTTATTGGATTTTAGAAGTTAGTGTAAACCCCTAATCATAAGAATAATTATTGATATATGCATAATATTAACAGCTTGCACCCAACCTAACACCAAACCGAGGCAAATTTTTTGCCCAGTCCCGCCCAAAAATATTTTCTAATAAAAAGTTTTAAATGTTTTAACTATGATTGTTTTAAAGTTTTCAAAGGTTATTAGTGTACCAAGGTTTAGAGTTTCTGTTTTTTAAATAGTTTTAATGTTAAAGGCTTAAAGGTTTATTAAGGTAATGGATTTGAAAGGTTGAAAATAGTTGGGTTTAGGGTTCTAGATTTTAGTATTTTAGTCATTTTTAAAGCTTAGAGTTGAAAATTTAAATGTTAAAATGGGTTTAGTGTTCTAAAAGATGTTAGTGTTAAGGCTTAAAAGTTAGAGTTTAGAGTTGAAGTTTTAAATGTTGAAATGGGTTAAGTGGTTTAAAATAATTTAGAGTTGAGGGTTTGAGGGTTAATTAAGATAATGGGTTTGAAAGGTTGAAACGTTGGGTTAATGGTTTTTAAATATTTCAAGTGCTTTAATGGATTTATAATTTAAAGTTAATAAAGTGTATAAATCCTAATCATAAAAATTATTATTCTTATATACATAATATGAACAAGGTGGGCTATATCATGAACTATATTTACTGCACCCAATCTAACCCCATCCCAGGGCAAATTTTTTGCCCCATCCCTTCCAAAATAAATTTCCAATTAAAAAGTTTTAAATGTTCCAATCATGAATGTTTTTAAGTTTTTGAAGGTTTTGATATGTTTATTTGATTTACAATTTAAGTTTTTTGAAAAGTTTGTGTTAAAGGCTTAAAAGTTAATTAAGATAATGGATTTCAAAGGTTGAAGAGTTGGGTTTTGAAATGTGTAGGGTAAAGGGTGCAGAATAACCTAAGCGTTTTCTTTATTTGGATTTCACGTTGTTGCTATAAAGTATATCTTTTTTCATTATTCAATGTTTTTGTAAATTTGTTGTTATTTTTCACTTATTGATCATTTTCTTTTTGTTTCATTCGAGGCACAAGACACGTTCCCCTTGGAAGCTTATGCCTCATCTTTTGATTTAACAAACCCCCTAATGGCTTTTAAATCCTAAACTAAATATTTATGACAGGTATCTAAAGTAATAGAAAACCTATATATAATATATTAAGCGAACACGTGCAATTAGCAATTTACAATTTATACTTGCGATGTATGAAAAAAAAAACAAATAAACAAAACAAAACTTATATTTATATTTATATAAAGAAAACGACAAGTATAACTTTTACGAATGCATCGTCATTCCAAGTCCTGCGCACTTGCTTCTACAATTGGAGATAAAAAATTTTTTTTTTGGTACAATACAATTGGAGATAGTTACCGATGATAGCTGTAGGCAACAAATGTGTCATATCTTTAAATGCATTATCTTTAAAAATAGGGATAGTTAACATTAAGGCTTAAACCTGAACCATTTATTATAAGAACACAGTTTTCTTATGGCTCACACGAATTTTTTTTTTCTCTAACATGGTATTAAAGTTTCATTGTCAAATCAACCCTAGGTTCAAAATCCTGCCGAATAACATTTACATTAATTATAATGTTTTAGTCCATGTAATGCCGAATGTGTTAAATGGGTGGACCGAACCCAACGAGGAGTGATAGATAAATAACTGAAACCACATCGGAATTTCCAAAGGGAAACAACAGTAGTATTCAAAATGACAGCAATAGAAAACGGCAAAACAACCCTAAACCTAAACACTAAGGTTTATATTGGAAATATCAATTATTACTTAATAAATTATATAAAACAAATTATTTCCTATATACGTAGGCTAAACAATTGTCAACCTAAATATTTCGATACACGTAGATGAACAATTCCTCGGGATAGCAATATAGTTATTTTAATTACGAAAAATGGAGAACAAAAGAGGGTGAGGTTTTTTACTTACAGGTTTTAATGGATTCCAAGCTGAGGCCAGATCATTACTTCCAAGCAGTTCTTCAAAAGCTACAAAACCACCTGAATTAAACTCCAAGAATTTACAATTTTGTCTCCGATACAAATATTGATGAAACGGCTTATATGATCTATTAAAATGATTTTATAATTTTTTTGGGTTGTACGATATATAAATTCTTGGTCTGAGAATAAATCCATTCCCTCTACCAGATTATTTAATTTTCAAATCATTCCATGCTAAAAGACTTGAGAAACAATAGTGAACTACACGTCTTGCTCTTTGCCATATACCTTTATTCCACCTCGTCTGACGAAGCATTCCTGACTCTGTAATTCGTTGGTAGGCAGTATAGTTCTTTGAGCAGTAAGTGTTGTATGGCCTGAACAACTATTTTGTTTGAAACGACAATAGAATATAAGAAAAAATGAAGATGAGACTGTAAACTATCAATAGTTAACTATGGAACCAACAAATAATCCCCGTACATTTGAATAAGATATTACATGTGTAATTAACAAAATGATTACTGTTTACCCTAAACCCAAAAAACAAAATAAGACACAAGATTACAATACTTTTTATGGCAAGAACGCACATTTATGTTTATTAATTTAAAATGCTACATCACCTAATTACTTTTAAGTGAAATTCACAATTTTATAATCTACTGCATATGTACATATTCAGAAAACAATAAACTGAATAATTTAAATCTTGTATTTTAGGATTGCTGGAACTACATTAACGTAAGGCAGAAGCTAGTCTTACATAAACCTTCAAATGGTCAATAATAACTATCGCCATCTTCGAGTGGCACATACCATCTTTGAATTTGCTCGTTAAACATTTCTCTGAATCCTTCAAGACAATAATAAATATCGCACTTACTGATATTTAGGAAAATTAACATGCGACTAGATTCCAAGCATGAGTGGAAGTCAAAATATACTCACAAAGTGGAGGCCCCGTCTGATTTGACATAAACACACGGTCTAGGGGTGGCTTTGACTAATCAGATGTGTGCCAGGATCAAGAAGTCTAAACATTTCAAAGGCATAAGCTGTTTAAGCCACGGTACTAACGTAAACTTCAAACCTTTTTCGTCCATTCGCTGTAAAATAACTTCTCAAATCTTCCCATGCAGGTCGCAGCCTCACAAGCACGCTGGTTTCGCGGATATGCTTTGAGAAGTATCGCATGATGACATAATGCTAATAATACACTGGATTCACACAAAAAACACAATTTTTTTCTCAAAATGATTTTATGGTCTTTGATCTAGTGCTCCAACAAAATCATGGTCCTTCATAAAAACAGTAAGAAACAGAAGAGATATACCCTTATCGAAATTATTATTGTAAAAGAAGTTTAAAAACAATAAAGCTTTTTACTCTCATTGTCCAAAAAGATAATAACTAATCTACAGTAAGTAAAGACCGAAATGAACGAGCACTGTGGCATTAGTAGATCACCCCTGACCCCCGAAAAATTAATAAACGCTTTAGGCCTTTAGAAAATAAAATAAAATAAAACTCAATCCTTGCACCAAAATGGAAAAACCAACACAACAAAGAACAAAAATAAAACAACGAGTGAAAATAGCAAAACTAAAGGAGAGAGAGAACGTAGAAAAGAAAGACATTAATAGTTCAGAGGTGAGGCCAAGGAAAAGAGAAGCATAAGCATAGTCATAACATTGCAATACCACGGAGCTCAACTCTATTTTCTTCCAGACCAGGGGAACAGAGAGAATGTAGATTCAAGGAAATGAAATTGAAAAACAGAAACTGCTTTTATCCTAGTCAGAGAGAGAGATAGCAGGTATTAGGCAAAAGCAGATGCGGTGTGATATGGAGAGAGATATGGGGTTTTGCACAAAAGCAGAAAAATGGAGAAAAAAGGTTTTATAGTAAATTATTTTTATTAGGAAATTTCAATAATAAAAATTTAAATATTATTCGTTATAAATTAAAATCATATTATTGGGTACGAAAAATATTATAAATCAAATTAATATATTATAAATTAAGTATTATTTTTTATAAAAAATATATAGTTTATTAATTATAAATAATATTATTTATTATAAATAAAATATTATTAAAAAAATTAATGTTATAAAACTTTTTGAGAACATCACTTTAATCCGTTTTTGTAAAGAAAGACTTGTGAAGTATGGGGAAACTCAATGGCGGTTTATCGGAAAAGAAAACTTTTATGGGGAAAAACAAAAACAGTAAATTTGTGTATTTTGAAAAATAGCGGCAAATTGTATTGGCACAATTTTTTCCGTACTATTAGCTTTTCCACAAAATACGTAAACATGATTAAAAAAATCTAAACTTGCAGACTACGAAGAGAAAGAAAAATAGGGGGTACTATAAGTTAGTAATTTAATTTAATGTGAAAGGACTATTGGGGTTGATGCGTTAGCATCTGATGCGGATGAGTTCTCAATTGTCTCTCCATCACGATTTTAGATTTCAAAATCTTCGGTCTGCAAAAAATCTTATGCTTGTCAGGCAAGAAAAAGAAAAAACAAGAAAGTACAGCACTAACAATAAAATGAAAAATGAAAAAATATACCTTTATTACTAACAGGTTTTCAGGATCGGATTTTCTATGAGATGGACGATCGGAATTCTATCAAAAATGAAAATCGCATCAGAGATGGAGGGGGGAGAACTTGGTTACATATTATAAAAAAAAAAACTATGTAGTCCTTATCCTAACCGATCCAAAAAAAAGATACTCTCACATAACCAAAGGTACCTAATTTATTAACACGTTTTTTTTTTCGAAAAAACACTGCTTGTCTGACTTATTCGATCAAAAAAAATTGTCTCACTGGCTAACATGGATAATAATTTTATTGCATTTTGAATGTTGACTGATCTCCATAATTTACGCGCCAACTTTACGCGCCATATATTTTATTTTATTTTATTTTGGATGCTTTACCCGTCTTATTTAACTACTATATTCGTATATTTTTTTCAATAAAAACAAAAATATTTGTATTTCTTTGCTGAAACTAATGTATATGTATATATCTATATAATCTTTTTATGTGCGCATTGTATCATAAAATAATTATAAATGAAATGAGATCTTTTTTTTATATAATTATAAATGAAATGAAATGGAGAAATTCGGCTAAGACAGACTACTTTATATTTACGTGTCAACGTGGAATGTGCTCTTTTTGCGTCTATTTCCACACACATTTAATAAATGAAATGAGATTATTTTTAATAAATTTAATTTTTTTTAAATAAGTAATAATTTAATATATATAAAAATCAACGTACTAAGATTATGTAAGTTTAGAATTTAATAATACTTAATATTATAATTTAATACGTAAAAACTTAGTTTTAGCCAAATTATATTATTTGACACTCATTCTCTTAGTTGGCAATATAAAATATTTTAAATATATTTCTTTTTCCGTCTTTTTTTTTTCTCTTTCTTCTTTGTCTTTCTCTTCTTTTTTTTTTTTGCCTTTCCTTTCTTTGCTTCTTCTTCCTTTTTCATAAAGGTAGCCAATATATTATGTTAAGAAAAGAAAATCTTAGCAAAAAGCCGTTGAATTTCTTTCTTGTACCTGTCCTTATATTTGGTTTTTTATTTTTTATTTTTATAAAAGTCCTTATATTTGGTGGGAGAGTTACTAGAACTGTAATAAAATAGGAAGTGAAAAATTTGGGTCAGTTTATTGTCTCATATTACTCTTGCAAAAATTCACTTTGAAAAGAAACCAAAATACTGAGAAATTGTGGAGCAAATCAAGTGTGTTGAAGTAGTTTTAGCTTTCTGTTTGCCAGCTAGTAAAGTTTGTTAAAATTCTAATTTTATTCTAACAGTTTAGTTACGTAATGGTTAGTTTTTTACTGTTTACGTAAAAGCTTCTTAAGGCTATATAAATAGCTCTGTAATAGAAGCATCTTTGTACTTTGCTTATTTTGTGAAATATACTAAAACATTTCTCATATTTCTCTTTTATTTCCGCTTATAAATCTGTTAAGTGGAAGCTCATCAGCGAAGATAAAAGTTTATGATCATGCTAAAAACTTGGGGGTATTACTTCATTCTCTACATTGAACTTTGTTGTTCATTTGGTTTTGATCGTTTTTACTGGTCAACAAGCAGACAAAAAACTAACAATCTTTGAAAACCTTTTTTTTTCCTTTCGTTGGTGAATTTGTCTGCATGTGAAAAATAGAAACAAAAGTTGGATTTGAATTCTCCATAATAATTATATAACTTTTTGTTTCCATTATAAGAGGAATTATTTACTTAAACGAGCACTGTAATACTATGAAATTTAAACCCAAATATCCAATTTAATAATTTTCACAAGGTTAAATGAAAAAAGAATTCAAAACGAAGAAGTAAGTTTATAAGTAGATAAGTTCTCAGAAAAGTCGGCAAATGATATAAAAAGCAATGTTTATAATTTTATAGAGCACTCACGCTGTGGGGTGTGGTGGTGTGGCAGAGGCGCAGAGGCAATTTGCTTAATCCTATTCCAATTCATCCTATTCCAATTTTTTTTAAAAGGCAACAATGCTATATCAATATTGAAAAGATTACTGCAACAAGTATAATTGATGGCTTAGTGTTTGTCGTGTATTGACATTGGTTAAATATACAAGAGAGAATAGGAGAGGCAGAGTTTATCAACACTTAGGACTCTATCTATCTTAAGGATACTAAACAACCTGATTAGCTTTTAGTACATTCAATCTTGCCATCAGAGAGGGTTGGAATTTTATTATTTTTGAAAGCGATGCTAAATTGGTGATCCAAGCTTTGAACAATATTTCAAAATTTTCCCTCCACTGGGCTGCTCTTGGCTATATCACAAGCATCATTTCTTTGTCTTCTTCTTTTATTTCTGTTAAGTTTGTTTGGACCCCTAGAATTTGTAATAGGCTTGCTAATTGGGTGGCAAAATGGGGAAACCAAAACTCTGTTTCTGGTACTTTCTCCCCTTCTGATTTGCCTCCTCCTTTTGTAAGAATTTGGAACCATGATTCTAGTCTCAGTACTAGCTCTTGGTTCTTTTAACAGTTTTTTTTACTGTTTGCTCTTTTGGTTAATATAACTCCTCTTTGAAGCTTTTAGTACATTTGATAATTATCTATCATCCCCCCTCAAACTGGACATTGACTTAAGAGACATGGTCAATTTGTCTCGTAGATAGAGAAACAGACTACTAGGCAGGATTTTTATGAAGACATCAACAATTTGATAAGAGGTACGAACATATTGGACAGCAAGCCGGCGAGTAACAACATGATCACGTACAAAATGAACATCTACTTCGATATGCTTCATACGAGCATGAAAAGTCAGATTGGCAGCCAAGCTTCCAGCACTCATATTGTCGCACCATAGAACAGGTAAGCTAGAGACTTTGACACCAAGTTCATGAAGCAAAGCTTGAATCCATATGACTTCAGCTACACCATTTGCTAAGGCTCGGTACTCTGACTCAGTGCTTGATCGAGCAACCACATGTTACTTCTTGGAAGACCACGGGACTAATTTGTTTCCATAGAAAACACAATAACCGCCAGTGGAACGTCGATCATCAACATTGGAAGCCCAATCCGCATCAGTTTAACCATGCAAGGTACTGTGAGAAAATTTAAGTCCAAGCATGATATTTCATTTTAGATACCTTAAGACATGTTTGCAGGCAGACCAGTGAGTGTCAGTGGGATGTTGCATGAACTGACTTAATTTGTTTACTATGAAACTTAACTTAGGCCGTGTGAATAACAAGTACTGAAGAGCCCCGATGGTACTCCGATAGAGAAAAGGATCCGAAAGTTTGGTGCCAGAGTCTTTGCTTACACGAAGTGTGGTGCTTGCTGGTGTTGGACTTGTTTTACAGTCAAGCATATCAGTTCGAGCAAGGAGATCTCGTATGTATTTGCTTCGTGTGAGCAAGAGACCACCGGATGGCCATGATGCTTCAATGTCGAGAAAGCATGATAGATGCCCGAGGTCTTTCAACAAAAACTGGTTATTTAATCGTGTGATGAATTTTTGAATATGGATGGGGTTAGAACCGGTGATAATAATGTCATCAACATATACAAGAGCACAAAGTGTATCACTGCCAGTATTCAAAATGAAGAGAGGGGAATCCATAGAGAGAGGAAACCCCAAGTACACAATGTAGACCGGAGTTGATCATACCAAGCTCGGGGAACTTGTTTTAAACCGTATAATGATTTTTGGAGCTTACATACGTGAGTTGGAAAAGAGAGATCAACAAAGCCTTCTGGTTGTTGCATGAACACATCTTCAGTCAGCTTGCCATTGAGAAAGGCATTGTTAACATCAACCTGCCAGATGGACCATTTGTGTGTTATGGCAAAAGAAAGAACTAACCGGATGGTAGCAGGCTTGATGACTGGACTGAATGTTTCTTTAAAATCAATGCCCGGAGTCTGATGGAAGCCCTTTGCAACAAGACGAGCTTTATAGCGATTTGTTGAGCCATCTGGATTCTGTTTGAGGTGAAAAACCCACCGACTGCCTATTATACTCATGTTGGGAGAAGAAGGAACAAGAAATCATGTGGAATTCCGAGAGAGAGCACGAAACTCATCATCCATAGCATTTTTCAGGAGCTGTGAGTTAGGGCCTCACGAACAGTATAAGGTTCATGGATAGCAAGATCCCTTTGTGATGCACAATTAAATATTTTCTTTTTAAAGGTACCCACTTTGGACCGAGTGGTCATCGAGTGTTTGGAGGTTGGAGGTCGGAGGTCGGATAGGAAGATCAACATGAATCTGAAGTTCAGGCAGTTATGCATCTGTTTGTTTGGAAGAGGCACTTGATGGTGTGCTTACTGTCCAGTGTCGTAAGATGCACGGAGAGAAAGTGGAGGAAGAGCGGATGGAATCAGGTAAGGTGGCCACAAGAGGGGAGGTTGCATGAGAGGGCGACTGAGTAGGTGACGTGGAGAACAAGTCACCGTGAACTTCACTACTTTGATCATGTAAAGGTGACTGCAGTGAAGGTGAAGCAGAGAACCCTTGAGATGAATCGGTAGAGACATTAGAAACACACAAAGGCAAAGAATTGATAGGAGAATAAATATAATCAGAGTGTGTGGTCCTTGTGGGAGTAGATACTGAGTTATACGGAAAGAGACTTCCATTAAAAATAACATTTGGAGAAATGTAGATTCGTCGAGTTTTAAGACTTTTGCATTTGTAACCCTTATGTATTGGACTATATCCGAGAAAAATACACCGTTCAGATTGATAAGAAATTTTTTTAGACTGATAGGGACATATGAAGAGAAAACATTCACACCCAAAAACTTTTAAAATGGAAAAATCAAACTATTTTTGAAAAAGTTTTTGTACTGGGGACTGATTACCTAAAACGGTGGTGGGTAACCTATTGATTAAAAAAGTAGCAGTTGAACAGGCATCCCACCAGTAACACATAGGAAGGTTACTGTGAGCAAGTAGAGATAGAGCAGTCTCAGTTATATGCCTGTGTCTGCGTTCAATTTTGCCATTTTGATTGTGAGTGTGTGGACAGGAGTGCTGAAAATGAATTCCAAAATTTGCTAAAATAGGAACTAAAATACGATATTCCCTTCCTCAATCAGTTTGAATAGTTTTAACCTTTCGCTGTAACATATTTTCAACAAGTGATTTAAAATGCAAAAATATATTTTTGACTTCAGATTTGAGTTTTAAGGGATAAATCCAAGTAAAACGAGAAAAGTCATCTTCAAATATAATTTAATACATATAACCCTATGTTGAAACAACAGGAGCAAGACCCCATACATCTGAATAAATTAATTCCAATGGATGTTTACTTTTTGAGACAGATAAAGGTGCAAATAATCGATGCATTTTTCCTAACGGACAAGATGAACAAAAATGAAATTAAAATGAGCAGATGATTGTTTTGCCCTTGAAATTAAATAGTTAGGTGTTATGATTGAAGGGCAAAATTGGAAAAATGGGGCAAAAATTCAAATTGAGCCACCAGCTCCTTCTTCCTCACGCAGACACCAAGCTTTTCCTCCATTTTTGAGCGTCAGCCGAGCTTTTTGAGAGAAACAAAGTTCAATCGCTTCAATCTTCTTCAAATCAAGCTTAGAAATAAGTTATCTATGAGTTTTAGAGCATTTTAAACACTTTGGTGAGGTTTGCTTTAACCAAAAATCACTCTAAGTTTGAGTTTATAGAGTTTAGAGTAATACTCGTCGGAAATTGAGAGATTCCGGTCACCTCTCGCCGAATTCTTTGTACCAAAAGATTCATCTCTCACTCCTTTACAAAATCCAAGTGTCAGAATTGAGGATTAGTGAGCTAGATCAGAGATTTGACAAAAATGACACAAAGGGGATTTTTGGATTTCTGAAGAAATTGTGTAATTTTGGCTCCAATTGAAGGTAATCATGTTTTCTATGCTTATTTACATTGTATAATGATAAGCTCTTGTAGTATATAGTTGGATAATGGAAAATTAGTGAAATTTATGAATTTTTGAATAGGTTTTGATGAAATTATGGTGATGGATTAGGAGTTGTGATTGAAGTTAATATGATAAATTATAATTAAGAGATTTAGAGGAATTGTGAAGGTTAATTATGTACTTGGTTGAGAATTAGTAAGTTTAGTTGGAAAATTTAAGTGTATGAGGATAAAAAAAAATAATAAGTTGGAAATTATTTATGATGTATGTTAAGAATAAAAATTTAAGTATTAACCTTTAAAAATCATTTGGAAAAAAATATAGTTAATAAAATTAGGAGAAAAATTACTTATGTGTGAATAGAGGTAAAAAAAAAAAAAGGGTTTTACTTTACATTACTGTAATAAAATATGTTATAATATTATTTTATGCTTCTACTAGAGGAAAAAATTACTCTGGTCGAACGACAAAGAGCATCCAACTGAGGATAGGCGTCAACGCGATCAATCTGTGAGTGAGAACACATTATATATATATGTATGTAAATGCATGAATATATACATATATTTTCTGAATTGGTAATATATTCAAAATTTATATGATTAAGAAATATATTTTTGTGATTAAATAAGTTTTACATGTATATATATATATATATTGATATATATATATATATTACCTTATTATTTTCTTTGGAATAAATACATACATATTTATACATGTGTTTAAAAAAATACTTTAATTATGAATTTAAAATAAATTTTTGTGAATGTGATTATTTTTGTGTGAACTCATAAATGCATGATATCTATGGTTGGTGACTACTTGGACAATGAGTATGCCACCGAGTAAAGGGTTTAACAAGGTTGGTGACTACTTGGGCGATGCTTATGCCGCCAAGTAGGGAGGTTGACATTGGATATAGTTTGTGACTACTTGGGTGATGGGATATGCCGCCAAGTTATTGGATGGTGGTTTATGCCGCCAGATTATTTATGCTTGTGCGATGGTTTATGCCGCCAAGCTGGGATTATGAATTGCATACATTTGTGTGAATATATGAAGGGACAATAATTTTCACAGAAAATGCTATTACCCGCTTGGTATATGATGATTTGTTCACATATATATTTGTGGCTTTTCACTGGGGATTGAATAGTTAGCTTATCCGCCAGGTATATATATGATGGGTTCATATATATATGTTATGTGGCTTTTCACTGGAATGTCCCTCATATATTATATTTCATTGATATGTATGTGTTGTTTTATATTTCAAGATACTTTGACATAATTGAAATATATTAATTATGCTATATATATAGATATAAATATTTTAAAATTTGGAAAATTGAACTAATTTCAAAGAGTGTTGCATGCATAAACAAATTTTTATATACATTATATATGGAAGAAAATATTATTTTCTTTATTTAGTTTCTACTTATTAAGTATGAAAATATTCACCATTCTTTCAACTTCTAAAAATATTTCAGGTAGTTTTTGGATTTTTAGCGTTGCTACTGTTACTAGTAAGCACCGGAGCAGCGAGTTAGATGTAGTAGTAGCAAAATTAGATTGTACTAGTTTATGGTCTAGTTGTGTATTAAATGGTATAGAAATATATTTTGTGATTACAGTTTAGCAATTATGTTGGAGATTATGTATATCAATGTATTACTGCAAGATTTCTTGAATTATGGTAGGGTTTGGTGAACTGATGTGTTGTGTAATTATTTTCTGAACTTGCAGGTACATGTAATTAATTAGGAGAATATTACATATACAAACCAAACTCTGCCAAAATTTCTATTAAATTTTCTAGCATCTAGGAGTTTGGGTTGTGGAATTGATATTTATGGTAGTTGTTGACTGCTTAGAGACTTAATCAGCGTGATTAAGTCCTGCAGGCAGGACTTAGGTAGAGCGGGTCCTGCCAATATAAACTATCCGATGATATATATTAAACCTGATGATATGTATGAACTACCTGTGCATACATTGTGCACATTTTGTGTGAAAATTTGTATATGAGAGTTTTGGTTTAATTAGTAATTATGTATAAGAGTTTTTTAATTAAAATTGTTATTTTAATTAGTATTATTATGTAATTAGTAATGTTATTTTAGTTATAATTGTTTAGGGTTTTGATAATTACTATATACAAAAAAAACAAACAAACATAAACAATGGTCCACTGATAGAACCGCCGTGTATAAATCTTAGTATAGACGACGATTCAATGGAAAAAATCATCGTCTATACCTCGCCACGTGGACATATATAAACGACTGTTTGGTTGAAGCCCATCGTCTATATGTTTGCCCCGTGCCGTCTAAGTGGCTTCAGCATTGTTAAAAACGAAAGTTTTTCATCGTCATATTTGTTTCTGACTATACACGACATCTAATTTCACGACAATTTATGTCCGTTGTTTTAAATACTTAATACATCGGTATTTATCCGACGTTTTTTACCCTATTTTTTAGTGGTGTCTTGAAGGCTCCACCTTTTTGTATCTCTTGGCAAAGTGGGTTATGGGAGAAACCATATGGGTAGCATATGACATCTCAACATTAGCAGTCTGAATCCACATCTCCTGGCTAAGTAACAAAGCCAATACATCTTCAATCTCCATGGATGTTGACGTAGAGTTGATAAAAGCTATAACCGTGTCATACTCCAGTGGTATTCCATGCAACAAATGCATAAGAAACTCATATTTAACTGAACCTGCCATTGCCATGCCATCGATTATCTCATTCATCTTCATATAATAAGCACTAATTGATAACGCCCATTTCTTGGTTGCTTGGAGTTGTGCCCGCAGTTGTATAATTCTTACTCTAGATTGAGATCCAAATAGCTTTGCCACATGCGAATACAATTGAGCCGATGTTTGAGTGTATGTGAGTTGAGATTGCAATTCTAGTGTAATAGAGGATCGGATTCATCCTAACAATGCTTGATCAATTCGTCCCCATAAAGCATAGTTTGGATTGACAATCATGGAAACTGTTTCGATGCTTGAATCAGATGAAGTCGATGTTTGAGTCATAAGTTTAAGTGGCTCTACAATGTTGCAAGTAACAAAATCTTCTAGATTGCCTCCGATTATAGCGGGGAGGATCTTTGATTTCCAAACCATGCAATTGCTTTGATCAAGTTCGAACGGAAGGTATAGTTGGACAAGCTTAGGGTTTCAATACTGGGAATTGTGGTTATTCTGGTGGTAGAAATGATCAACATTTTGTTTTGATTTAAATCTAATGCTATGATACTATGAAAGATAAAACAAATGCTGATAATAATTTCAAAGCTTAGAATATATTTGCACTTCAGTTATGTATATATACACATTCAAGAGTGTACCCGTGTAGACTAAGTTACAAACCCTAGAGAAAATAGAAACATAATCAACAACTAACTCCAATTCTCTATACTTCCTTAACCGGATAGGTATACGAACTATTAGATAATATTAATCTCTTATATTATCTCTAACATTGCTAAAATTTGACAACCATTTTTGTCTTCTTAAAATTATGGTTTTAATAACAATACTTCAATATGAAGCACGCTTAAAGTTTTGTAATAGAGTGCTATAATCTCCAAATTGGTTACCAACTAATTAACTATGTCACAAATGATGATATTTGATAAATGAATATACACTAAATATGAATGGGTAAATTTTAAAATTTTATTTATTTTTTGAAAGATATAATATTTTGATTATTTACTAAACGGAAAAAAATTCACAGCTACTTGTCCTATAAAATCTCAAGCTCCATTAACAGTCTGGATAGGTTTTTTGGATAGTTTTTATATTCATTTTTATTCATATAGTGTCTTTTATTAGTACTCGTTTTATTATTTGTTGATTTACACATTCGCGAGTTTTAGTTTTATGCAATAAGTTTTTGTGCAAAAGTGATTTGAATACTTTTATTTTGTCATCCAAAAAAGCCACTTTGAATAATTTACTGTAAATTATAAAGTTCTCTCTCAAGAATTGAATTAATATAATGACTTAGAAAAAAGAATATGGAGAAATTTTAATCTTGCTCTTAACGATTATAATTACATTACACCCCATACATGAATATATATACATATATATATATATATATATATATCTTCTCAACCAATAATAGTGTCGCATGAAAACGTTCACCAATTACCTAATTGCGAAAACAATGATAAATACATACATCTTTCTTTTCCCAAAGTAGGTAGTTCCAATTATCTTGCCTTAGACAATTGTATGGCTTCTTGATCATGTGTAGAGTCTTCATCCCAAGCAAATCGGTGAGAATAGAGATAAAATTCTTGATTTCTTGCTTGTTCGAGCTGCTCCCACTCCGCCCATCTCTCTGCCAGGCCCACTCCCTGTAGCAATTTCACAACTTCTACCATCACCGGACGATCCTCGGGTGACGTTTGAGTGCACAGTAATGCTACCTGAATTGTTGTCTCAACTTCTTTGAGGTCATAAGTGTTCAAGTTTCCGTCCACAATGTCATGGAGCCTATTTTCCCTCTGTAACTTTTTGATCTGTTTGATGATGTCTTATATAATTATATGTCATTATAAAACCAAATATAAGAAGCTCCGAAGAAAAAAGATATACAAACAACTGATAACGTAATTGCATAGAACGAAAACATATCAAGATAGACCAATATAATGTGATATAAATATTTCTAAAACTGAAAAAATGCATATTTGTAAAAATTGCAAAAGAGAGAACATTAATTTATGAGGAAACTCAAAAGTTGCAAAAATAAAATAAACAGGGGGGGGGGAAGGAATCTTAACAGTTATATTAATGAGATGATAGCAACTATATGGAAAAATAGATAATAGAAGACAAAGATAAATGCAGCCAGCAAGGCATTAGGTATGCATATGTATATTTTACCAAGACAAATCAGCATTATATATAGGTGTCGTTTCGTACATGTATGCTAGTTTTTTAACTTTGGTTTCTTTTATCTAGTGTGTAATTTGCTTATTTTAAATGTTTGTTAGTGTTAATTAGTTTAGCTAGAGCTTATTTATATATATATATATTATAGACATCTTAAATAACTATAAACTTAAAGGGAAAAAAATAAAACACTAAATTAATTAGAAAAAACCAAAAACAAAAATCCAACACGTTAACAACATCATAGTAGAAAACTATATGGAACCAACAAAGAGTTTTACATGGTCAAGCAGAAGAACATCCTCCTCCTCTTCAAGCCGTGAGAAATCTATTGCGCGCTGACCAGTGACAAGTTCGAGAAGTGTAATAACATAACCAAAAACATCAGTCTTTTCTGATGATTTTCCAGTAGACAAATATTCTGGGGCAATATGGCCCATCGTACCTCGTACTCGAGTGGTAATATGAGTCAATTTTGTATCAACCAACTTTGCTAGCCCACAATCTCCAAGAACAGCTTCAAAATCATCGTCAAGTAGAATGTTTGCACCCTTTAAGTCACGATGTATAATCTTAGGGTTACAATGTTCATGCAAATACGCCAAGCCATGGGCTGCACCGAAAGCAACACGTTTCCGAGTCGGCCAGTCCAAGCCTTTCTCCCCCGGTTTTAAGTCTGGGGCACATATATATATATATGAGATGAAATTGTAAGCCAACTAAAATTAATATCTATATATATAAGTATATACAAAAGATTTTTATCAGGTCCAATTGATAATATTATACTAAGGTCTATATTGGCCGTTCAATTTGTTTGGCTTTGTTGATCTAATGGATCTTTACTATAACATTGTCAAATTAATCATCCTATCACTATTCATGTTTGATTAGATATAGAATCTCATATAACATTTAGAAAAGCAATTTTTGTAGCTTACTTTATTTTGTTTCCTTTTTAATGCTTTTAATTAATTAAGGTAATACATATATCAGTGTTGAACATAGATAGAGGGAGATAGGAAAATGGAAACAAAAGATCTAGATATCCTCATATAAATTATTTGTCAGCACTGAATCCAAATACTCGTATAGCATTTTAACATTTATGGCTCAATTTGTTACATTAATTAGTTTTTATTTATTTTTTAAAAAAAGTCAAACTAAAATTAAATACAGTCAATTATCAATTATCATATCAATAATGGTCACAATAGTGATCATCTTTTGATCAATAGTGATAGAGAATCACAAAAAATATATATATGTATCAATAATTATCCTATCAGCAAAAAAATATAGTGCAAATAAGTTAGAATGAAGTACAAATAACCAATTTGTCCGTACTGATTTGTACTATATCCCTACTTCATAAAATCACAATATCCTCGTAGGGTTTTAATATATATATATATATATGTATTTGTATTTATATATATAAGAATTCTCTAGTCAAAGATTACCCAACTTTAATAAGTAAGGGATTATTATATTACAAGTGCTAATGGTTGCTACATCTCATCTAAAATTTTAGATTTGAATTCAAGTATTAATTATCATTTTATCTAATGGTTAAATCTTTGCCACGTAAATATTCCCAATTTAATTAAATTAAGGATTCCCAATAAGCAACTTACTATATATATATATATATATATATGAGTCAGGCTCATATCAGGTTGATTGACCATATAGTTTTAACACCAAGTTTTCTTTTATTATCCCTAGATCACTTTAAAAGATGAAATTTAAAAATCAACTCATGACCTAATATGATTTTAGTGACATACTAAAATTTTATTTGGAAAAAATGTGTCCTACATTAACCCAGTAAACCATAAATGCATTTTCAAAATTCATCCCTTAAATAATCTAATGGTCGATAAATGAAAGCCTTATGGCAATATGATGTGAGTCTGGTTTTATGTGTGTGTGACTTTGATTTGTCAGGAAAATAATTCTCAAATTATGTTAGAAATCAATTAATGTGGCAAATGCAATGGTTGTTACTTGTCCAACATGATTTTAGTTTTAACTAAATACTAATTAGGTGGTACTCTCAACACTTGCATGTTAGCACATTCTCATATTTTTTGAATTACCACTCATCTTTGAGCTTTTGGAACCAAAAGACATAGTATCATAGCCAAAAAGACATAGTGGTCATATGTTCAAAACTCATGTAGCTCTACCTAAAAGTAAAAATATATTTAAAGATTCAAAAAATGAGCCCAAAAGAAGTCGAACAGTAAAAACACATTCAAATATCCATGCGGGCCTATATATGAAGGGAAGTGCTAAGATAAAATATAAAAGATATGATGACACATTTTCTATAAGCTTAAACTTTTGGGATCAGTGGTAATTCGACTTGGTATTAAAGCCAAAAGACCTAGTGGTCATATATTTTTGTTTTCTAGTGGACCTATTAAGTTTCGAACCTATGACCACTACGTCTTTTAGCTCTGATACCATGTTGAATCACCACTGGTCCCAAAATCTTAAGCTATTAGGAGGTGGATCATTATATTATTTATATTTTTCTTTAACACTTTTTTTCACATGTAGATCCAGGCTGTTTTAGACTCATTATGGATCCTTATATGTGTTTTTTAGAGTTTAGGTGGAGTTGTTGAGTTTGGACCTAGAACCTTAAGAACATTTGGCTCTGATACCATGTAAAATTACTATTGATCCTAAAAGCTTTTAGATCAGTGGTAAACCCACAATATTATAAGTTGGGAACATATTTCTAACAAATCATTATCAATTTTCATATCAATATATAAAAAACCACAAGAGCATCACTTATCAACATTCAATTGAATTATGATTTAAAGATGTTTTAGGGTATTTATGAGTCCATATATTATTCAATTTTCTTTCCTAGGTTTTTGATATTTCGCTATACTCATATATAGACCTGGTAACATATTACGTTCATGTCGATGGTGTGTTCATGGCAAATTTTTTTATCCAAACATGACTTGTTAAAATTTCATGTTGAAATATTTAAACTCAAATACATTCATTATATTATAACTTAACCACATAACCCATTAACCCATTTTCACCAAAAAAAAAAAACCCATTAACCCATTAAACTTAAGTATAAATAAATAAAATAAAAAATATATAAAATATTTTAATGATAATAATCAAAATAATATTATACTTAAGTAATTATATTTATAATATTAAATTGATGAATTAAAATATTACATATAAGAAATTAATATTAAATAATATCAACAAGTAATAAATATTTAATAATTAATATAATATTTATTACAAAAGTATATTTTTTAACATGTTAATAGGTTGTTATCGTGTTTCACTGCATACATTTAGAAGTTTTTTAACTTATGGATATGCATCACAAAACATGTTGAAGGAAAGACTATATATATCATGGAATCTTGAATCTCTAATTTAGTTAAATAAAAAATGCTTAAATGACAAAAACTTAACCATTAGATAAAGTGATAATTAATGTTTGAATTTAAATCTAAAACTCTACTTGGAATGTGGCAACCTGTAACACTTACCACATAACCATCCCTTACGATTATCAAAGTTAAAGTATTCCTGACTAGAAAATTATTGTGTATATATATATATATATTATTGAATTACCACTATTAATATTCTCTAAAGCTTGTCATTAGAGTTTAGGTCATTATACATTTTATATCACCTTAATATCTTTTTACATCCAGGCTTAGGTTTTTTTTAGGATCATTTTTAATTTGGATCTTTACAAATGTTTTTATATTTCGTATTTCAGTAGAATTATCAAAGTATGAACCTAGAACTTCAAAAATATTGAACTATGATACTATAGTAAATTATCATTTTTTTTTTAGAAATTTAAGCTATGAAAAAGTATATCATCATCTATTTTATATCACCTAAACATATATAGATATGATATGACAACAATTTAATTAAAAATAAACTTTCTATGCGGCAAACCACTTCATCCAAAAAATAACACATACACCATTTAAATCTTTTTATTTTAAAAAATAAGACATAACTAGAGAAACAGCAACCCATAAAATAATTTAAATAATTTTTATTTTAAAAAATGAAACATGAATTGGGAAAGAGTTATGTATGATAATTATTATTACTAGTCGATTGAACATTTATAAAGTTAGATTGAACCTTTTTTTTCTTTTTTTTATATGGCAATTGTTTCACCATACGTTAACACATAAAAATCTTTACCATATCAAAATTATATATATATATAGAGACATAAAAAGAAAAAAAAAAACTTTGTGATCAATCATGATCACGTCAGTTGGAGTCGAGGACATACCTCTTAGGCGGTATGCAACACTAAGATTTTGCATAAACGGATAAACAAGGATTCTCTCAGAGGAGGTTGTACAAAATCCAACCAAACGTAGGAGATTACGATGGACTGCAACACTTATAAGCTGAACCTCCCGCAGAAATGCAGCCTCGCCGCCAGGACTGTGATAATCTGCGAGCCGTTTGACAGCAATCTTGGTATTGTAAACTTTTCCAAAACCTCCCTGTCCAATTACGTTGCCTTCACTGAAATTATCGGTAGCAAGTTGAATTTCACGCCAAGAAAATCTTCTCAACTGACCAAATGAAATTTTGCAGTCATCTTCACCTAAATTCACGAGTTACAAATGTTAGGGCCTGTTTGTTTTTCCTGCTTATGTTTTAATATGACTTTCATATGTTATAAGACATTTTAGTTTATTTTATTTTATTTTTTAAAAATAATGCATTTTTTGTTTTAATTCAAAAATAAATAAATTACTTTTGTCTTAAATGAAAAAGTCTGAGCGCCTTTTTGAATTTGTTTACCCAAAATTACCCCTTTCAAACTTCTAATTCCAAACCACTCCTCTCGCTCTCCTCTAGTCTGCGTTTCTATCTCACTCTCTTCTCTGGCCTCCAATCTCGCCACCGATCATTGTTTCTCATCATCATCACCGCCGGTCGTTGTTCTCCGATCGGTTTTGTTTCCACCGTCTGATTAATGTCCGATTGATTCTCTATTGTTCTCTTGTTGGCTCCATTGAAGAACCTCGGCTCTGTCATCCTCTGTAAGTATTCCTACAATTTTCTCTCTATTTCATTTTCTGTAATTTTTACCGTCTGGGTATGGCAGTTTGTAGGCGGGGTTTTCATAATTTATTTAGTTTGGGGGAAAAATTATTATTCCGGTCAAGACCTAGAATAATAAAAGATTCTAGTTTTTTTGTTGCGTCTATTTTTTCTCGAACCTGTGATGTTGAGGATATAATTCATCCCTTTGACCACAAGACTTAAGACTTGTAGATCGGGAAATAAAGGATTCTAGTTTATGGCTTCAGGTTGGGTAGTCATTGATTGGGTTTGGTGTGTTCTGTATTAATCAATCACTGTACTATTGACTTCTATGAAATTAAATCTAATTATAATAAGTTTAGGAGTCGAAATTACATTCGAGTTTCTGTTTACCTTTTTGGAGCAGATTGGGTATCAGATTTAGTTTATCAATGCTTCAAATCTTTTGCTTTTTTATTCAAATCTAAATTCCTAATCAACTTCGCTTAGATAAATCATGTGAATTTCACATGCTATTTTAAAGAAAAAATTAATTGAATTATTATGGTAGACTGCTACAAAAAATTTAATAATTCAAAAGACATAAATAGTAAATACAAAATATAAAGGATAAATAATAAATTTATGTATAGCTCAGGAGGCATAAGTGAAAAGAACTCTCTATTTATAATAATGTCATGTTTATTTTTTAAATTTTCTTTTACTGTTGGTTTTTAAATTATATCGTGATTGCACTTTGGTCTCTAAAATAAATTTTTATTCATTTTGGTCCCTAAATTACATGTAATGTCTCATAAGTAAACCCAATTTGATTTTTTGTTAGTCAATGAGTTTGGCTAATGGAAAAGGCTCGCTCTTTTATAATCAAGAGTAAGTTGGTAATTTTTTGAGACCAAAATAAAAAAATTATCGACCAAAATGAGAATTATTCTATATTTTAGGGACGAATATCAAATAAGTTTTGAAAAGAATAAAAATTTAAAACTTTAATCATATGCATATCAACTTTTTATCATAAAATATAAATAAAAAAATTGTTTTGAGACAATAATTAAATACCAAATAAGTAATCATCATTTTATCATTATAAAAATATTTTTATTGAATAATTTATTGCTAATGCAAATCATTTTAAAGTTTGAATATTATATTTTGAATTTTTTTTTAAAATTTAAATAATATATTGGTTGTTTTGAATTTTGGATATATAGTCTACGTTATAAACAACTGTTCTCCATTGGAATCGTCGTTTATAATGTTCCAGACTCGTGGATGCCACGTATCTTGGTTGGCAATTTTTAGCAAGGGTAAGACTACATTTCCATGGACAAAACCGTCTTATTTACTCAAAACGGTGTTGTTATCTGGGTAAAAACGACGGTTTAAAAAAAAAACGACGGGCCTGGCTCTGGACCCGTCGTTTTTATCAAAATGACAATGTTTTGGTGCCGTGTTATCTGGGTAAAAAACGACAAGTCTAACTTTGGCCCGTCGTTTTGGCTCCGTATTTTCTTCATTACATGCATCCTCCTCTCTCATTTTTTCCCATTTCTCTAGAAACCCTAAGCACCCAAGTCCCCCATTTCTCCAGAAATCCTAAGCACTCAAGTCGCCGTCGTTGCTCATCTTCTCTATTGTGGTCGGATTATTGCTTCATTTCACATAATATTTGTGATTTTTCAACCCAAAATTTTTAAGGTGAGTACTCGACAATCTATTTAAATTGTTTTTAACAAATTGTGAATGCATTATTCTATGAAAACGTTTGAACCCGTGTAGAATATTGAATATATTGTGTTCGTCTGGTTGTTAATTTGTATATGACAAGCCTAACTCGTGCATTAGAAAGTTTGAATATTGAATATAATGCATTATTTTGTTTGAATATTGAATGTATTTTGTTAAGTTGGTTGTTAATTTGTATATTGTGTATATAATCGGTAATTGTATAAACTATCCGATGATATATATTAAATCCGATGATATGTATGAACTACCCGTGCATACATTGTGCACATTTTGTGTGAAAAATTGTATGTGAGAGTTTGGTTTAATTAGTAATTATGTATAAAGAGTTTTGTAATTAGAATAGTTATTTTAATTAGTATTATTGTGTAATTAGTAATGTTATTTTAATTAGAATTGTTTACAATTTTGTATAATTAATATATACAAAAAAAAAAACATAAACGACGGTCCACTTATAGAACCATCGTGTATAAATCTTAGTATAGACGACGGTTCAATGGAAAAAACCATCGTCTATACCTCGCCACGTGGACATATATAAACGACGGTTTGGTTTAAGCCCGTCGTCTATATGTTTGCCCCATAGCGTCCAAGTGGCTTCGGCATTGTTAAAAACGACGGTTTCCACCGTCGTATTTGTTTCTGATTATACATGACGCTTGATTTCACGATGGTTTATGTCTGTCGTTTTAAATACTTAATACGTCGGTATTTATCCGATGTTTTTTACCTTATTTTGTAGTGGTGTCTTGACGGCTCCACCTTTTTGTATCTCTCGGCAAAATGGGCTATGGGAGAAACCATATGGGAAGTGGATGCCATCTCAACATTAGCGGTCTGAATCAGCATCTCCTGGCTAAGTAACAAAGCCAATACATCTTCAATCTCCATGGATGTTGACTTAGAGTTGATAAAAGCTATAACCAGGTCATACTCCAATGGTATTCCAACAAATGCATAAGAAACTCATCTTTACTAGCTACTAAACCTGCCATTGCCATGCTATCGATTATCTCATTCATCTTCGTATAATAAGCACTGATTGATAATGCCCCTTTCTTTGTTGCTTGGAGTTGTGCCCGCAATTGCATAATTCTACTCTAGATTGAGATCCAAACAACTTTGCCACATGCGAATACAATTGAGCCAATGTTTGAGTGTCTGTGAGTTGAGATTGCAATTCTGGTGTAATAGAGGATCGGATTCATCCTAACAAGGCTTGATCAATTTGTCTCCATAAAGCATAGTTCGGATTGACAATCGTAGAAATTGTTTCAGTGCTTGAATTAGATGAAGCCGATGTTTGAGATATAAGTTTCGGTGGCTCTACAATGTTGCAAGTAACAAAATCTTCTAGATTGCCTCCGATTATAGCATGGAGGATCTTTGATTTCCAAACCATGCAGTTGCTTTGATCAAGTTTGAACGGAAGGTATACTTGGGCAAGCTTAGGGTTTCAATACTGGGAATGGTGGTTATTATGGTGATAGGAATTATCAACATTTTGTTTTGATTTAAATCTAATGCTCTGATACTATGAAAGATAAAACAAATGCTGATAATAATTTCAAAGCTTAGAATATATTTGCACTTCAGTTATGTATATATACACATTCAAGAGTATACCCGTGTAGACTAAGTTACAAACCCTAGAGAAAATAGAAACATAATCAACAACTAACTCTAATTCTCTATACTTCCTTAACCGGATAGGTATACGAACTATTAGATAATATTAATCTCTTATATTATCTCTAACATTGCTAAAATTTGAAAACCATTTTTGTCTTCTTAAAATTATGGTTTTAATAACAATACTACAATCTGAAGCACGCTTAAAGTTTTGTAATAGAGTGCTATAATCTCCAAATTCGTTACCAACTATAATTAATTATGTCACAAATGATGATATTTGATAAATGAATATACACTAAATATGAATGGGTAAATTTTAAAATTTTATTTATTTTTTGAAAGATATAATATTTTGATTATTTACAAAACGTACAAAAATTCACAGCTACTCTTGTCCTATAAAATCTCAAGCTCCGTCACCAGTCTGGATAGGTTTTTAGGATAGTTTTTTAGGACAGTTTTTATATTCATTTTTATTTATTTAGTGTCTTTTATCAGTACTTTTATTGTCTCATTAAACCGTTTTATTATTTGTTAATTTACACATTCGCGAGTTTTAATTTTTACGCAATAACTTTTTGTGCAAAAGTGATTTGAATACTTTTATTTTGTCTTCCAAAAAAGCCATTTTGAATAATTTACTGTAAACTTTAAAGTTTTCTCTCAAGAATTGAATAAATATAATGACTTAGAAAAAAGAATATTGGAGAAATTTTAATCTTGCTCTTAACGATTATAATTACATTACACCCCATATATGAATATATATATATATATATATATTCTCAACCAATAATAGTATCGCATGAAAACGTTCACCAATTACCTAATTGCAAAACAATGCCAAATGATAAATACACACATCTTTCTTTTCCCCACGTAGGTAGTTCCAATTATCTTTCCTTAGACAGTTGTATGGCTTCTTGATCATGTGTAGAGTCTTCATCCCAAGCAAATCGGCGAGAATAAAGATAAAATTCTTGATTTCTTGCTTGTTCGAGCTGTTCCCACTCCGCCCATCTCTCTGCCAGGCCCACTCCCTGTAGCATTTTCACAACTTCTACCATCACCGGACGATCCTCGGGTGATGTTTGAGTGCACAGTAATGCTACCTGAATTGTTGTCTCAACTTCTTTGGGGTCATAAGTGTTCAAGTTTCCGTCAACAATGTCATGGAGCCTATTTTCCCTCTGTAACTTTTTGATCTGTTTGATGATGTCTTATATAATTATATGTCCTTATAAAACCAAATATAAGAAGCTCCGAAGAAAAAAGATATACAAACTACTGATAACTTAATTGCATAGAACGAAAACATATCAAGATAGACCAAATTTTAAGAGGAAATTAACATTTATAATATATATATATATAATGTGATATAAATATTTCTAAAACTGAAAAAATGCATATTTGTAAAAATTGCAAAAGAGAGAACATTAATTTACGAGGAAACTCAAAAGTTGCAAAAATAAAATAAACAGGGGGGGGGGAAGGAATCTTAACAGTTATATTAATGAGATGATAGCAACTATATGGAAAAATAGATAATAGAAGACAAAGATAAATGCAGCCAGCAAGGCATTAGGTATGCATATGTATATTTTACCAAGACAAATCAGCATTATATATAGGTGTCGTTTCGTACATGTATGCTAGTTTTTTAACTTTGGTTTCTTTTATCTAGTGTGTAATTTGCTTATTTTAAATGTTTGTTAGTGTTAATTAGTTTAGCTAGAGCTTATTTATATATATATATATTATAGACATCTTAAATAACTATAAACTTAAAGGGAAAAAAATAAAACACTAAATTGAAAAACATTTCAAATTAATTGTATTTGATTTAGTGTTTTTTTTTTCTCCCTTAAGTTTGTACTTTAAATGAGATATCTAACAAACTCTAACTATACTAACTAACATTTGAAAATAGTTAATTAGAAAAAACCAAAAACAAAAATCCAACACGTTAACAACATCATAGTAGAAAACTGTATGGAACCAACTAAGAGTTTTACATGGTCAAGCAGAAGCACGTCCTCCTCCTCTTCAAGCCGTGAGAAATCTATTGCGCGCTGACCAGTGACAAGTTCGAGAAGTGTAATACCATAACCAAAAACATCAGTCTTTTCTGATGATTTTCCAGTAGACAAATATTCTGGGGCAATATGGCCCATCGTACCTCGTACTCGAGTGGTAATATGAGTCAATTTTGTATCAACCAACTTTGCTAGCCCAAAATCTCCAAGAACAGCTTCAAAATCATCGTCAAGTAGAATGTTTGCAGCCTTTAAGTCACGATGTATAATCTTAGGGTTACAATGTTCATGCAAATACGCCAAGCCATGGGCTGCACCGAAAGCAACACGTTTCCGAGTCGGCCAGTCCAAGCCTTTCTCCCCCGGTTTTAAATCTGGGGCACAAAAGATTTTTATCAGGTCCAATTGATAATATTATACTAAGGTCATATTGGCCGTTCAATTTGTTTGGGTTTGTTGATCTAATGGGTCTTTACTATAACATTATCAAATTAATCATCCTATCACTATTCATGTTTGATTAGAATAGAATCTCATATAACATTTAGAAAAGCAATTTTTGTAGCTTACTTTATTCTGTTTCCTTTTTAATGCTTTTAATTAATTAAGGTAATACATATATCAGTGTTGAACATAGACAGAGGGAGATAGGAAAATGGAAACAAAAGATCTAGATATCCTTATATAAATTATTTGTCAGCACTGAATCCAAATACTCGTATAGCATTTTAACATTTATGGTTCAATTTGTTACATTAATTAGTTTTTATTTATTTAAAAAAAAAGTCAAACTAAAATTAAATACAGTCAATTATCAATTATCATATCAATAATGGTCACACTAGTGATCATCTTTTGATCAATAGTGATGAAGAATCCCAAAAAATATATGTATATATATATGTATCAATAATTATCCTATCAGCATAAAAATATAGTGCAAATAAGTTAGAATGAAGTACAAATAACCAATTTTTCCTTACTGATTTGTACTATATCCTGACTTCATAAAATCATAATATCCGCATAGGATTTTAATATATAGTTCATAAAATCCTGAACCCAATAAACCATAAATGCATTTTCAAAATTCATCCCTTAAATAATCTAATGGTCGATAAATTAAAGCCTTATGGCAATTTGATGTGAGTTTGGTTTTATGTGTGTGTGCCTTTGATTTGTTAGGAAAATAATTCTCAAATGATGGTGGAAATCAATTAATGTGGCAAATGCAATGGTTGTTACTTGTCCAACATGATTTTAGTTTTAACTCAATACTAATTAGGTGGTACTCTCAACACTTGCATGTTAGCACATTCTCATATTTTTTGAATTACCACTCATCCTTATGCTTTTGGAACCAAAAGACATGGTATCATAGCAAAAATACATAGTGGTCATATGTTTAAAACTCATGTAGCTCTACCCAAAAGTGAAAATATATTTAAAAATCCAAAAAATGAGTCCAAAAGAGGCTGAATAGAAAATACACACGCAAAGATCCAAGCGAGCCTATATATAAATGTAAGTGCTACGATTTTTTGTAAGCTTAAACTTTTAGGATCAGTAATAATTCAACTTTGTATTAAAGTCAAAAGACCCATCGGTCATATATTTTTGTTTTCTAGTTGAGCTATTGAGTTTCGAACTTATGACCACTTCGTTTTTTAACTCTGATACCATGTTGAATCGCCACTGGTTCCAAAATTTTAAGCTATTAGGAGGTGGATCATTATATCATTTATATTGTTCTTTTAACACTTTTCTTTACATGTTGATCCGGGCTCTTTTGGACTAACTATGGATCTTTATATATGTTTTTATTTTTTTAAGTGGAGTTGTTGAATTTTGAATCTAGAACTTTAAGAATTTGTGGCTTTTATACAATGTAAAATTACTATTGATCCTAAAAGCTTTTAGATCAGTGGTAAATTAACAATATTATAAGTTGGGAACATATTTCTAACAAATCATTAAGGATTTTCAGATCAATATATAAAAAACCACAAGAGTATCACTTATCAACATTCAATTGAATTATGATTTAAAGATGTTTTGGGGTATTTATGAGTCCATATATAATTCAATTTTCTCTCCTAGGTTTTTAATATTTCTATATACTTATATATAGACATGGTAACATATTACGTTGGTGTTCATGACAATTTTTTTTATCCGAACATGATTTGTTAAACTTTCATGTTGTAATATTTAAACTCCAATACATTCATTATATTATAACTTAACCACATACATAACCCATTAAACTTTAGTATAAAAATAAATAAAGTAAAAAATATATCAAATATTTTAATGATAATAATCAAAATAATATTATACTTAAGTAATTATATTTACAATATTAAATTGATAAATTAAAATATTACATATAAGAAATTAATATTAAATTATATCAACAAAGTAATAAATATTTATAATTAATATAATATTTATTACAAAAGTATATTTTTTTACATGTTAATGGGTTGTTATCGTGTTTCACTGCATACATTTATATATATATATATATATATATATATATATATATATATCATTATATCTATATTATATATA